>JAHWFO010099959.1:2583879-2596658 GCA_023313115.1 Rhysida immarginata
GCAGACACCTGGACAGCCAAGCTGTCTCAAGGTGTCTTAAAGACAACCACGTTGTCACGGTTGAAAGCCCAATGGGAGACGGGAACCTGGCCCACAGATCGAGAATCTCTCCACTCCAAACCATCAGAAACTTGATGAACTCACAAGGAAATAATAATAATTATTAACTGGAGATACTCTCCAAGCATAGGTAAGATTTTTCGATTGAAAAATGGATGGAAAAATTCTGCGACCTGGATTCGAACCAGGAACCTCGACTATCATGGCCGACGCCTCTATCACTTGGGCTATCGCAGACACCTGAACAGCCAAGCAGTCTCAAGGTGTCTTAAAGACAACCACGTTATCACGGTTGAAAGCCCAATGGGAGACGGGAACCTGGCCCGCTAATCGAGAATATCTCCACTCCAAACTATCAAAAAGTTGATGAACTCACAAGGAAATAATTATAATTATTAACTGGAGATGCTCTCCAAGCATAGATAATGATTTTTCGATTGAAAAATGGAAGGAAAAATTCTGCGACCTGGATTCGAACCAGGAACCTCGACTATCATGGCCGACGCCTCTACCACTTGGGCTATCGCAGACACCTGGACAGCCAAGCTGTCTTAAGGTGTTTAAAAGACAACCACGTTGTCACGGTTGAAAGCCCAATGAGAGATGGGAACCTGGCCCGCAGATCAAGAATCTCTCCACTTCAAACCATCTGAAAGTTGATGAACTCCCAAGTAAGTAATAATAATTATTAACTGGAGATACTCTCCAAGCACAGGTAAAGATTTTTCGATTGAAAAATGGATGGAAAAATTCTGAGACCTGGATTCGAACCAGGAACCTCGACTATCATGGCCGACCATTTTCATTTTGCCTTCCATTTTTCAATCGAAAAATCATTACCTATGCTTGGAGAGGATCTCCAGTTAATAATTATTATTATTTATCTGGTGATGCTTCGCAGTGCTGTGGCAAGTCAAGAAGAGTTTAGATAAAGACACGGTATATCAACTAGACTCCCTGTTTTTCGTATTTTTTGTAAAATGGATAGTCCCTTTGCTCTGTGTTGTATTGATTGAGTTATTATTTAACCAATTGGGAGTTATAATATAATTTTTGAGATTGTTCTCTTTACCTACAAATGTAGTTATCCCGGGCAATGCTGGGTACCTCTGCTAGTTTTCTATATATATAAAGAAGGATGTTTGTGGGTTTGATTGTGGGTGTTTTTGTTTCTTTGTTCTTATACAAATCTACAGTCTTATTCTGATCTTGATGAAATTTTGCATACTTGACCTTCAAATCATGGGAAAGGTCACTGTGTACCTCAGATTTCGAAAAAATAATAATTATTGATAAAAACTCGATATTCATGGTTATGGCAAGTCATATTAATGAGAAATATATCATGACCATCAACGCAAGGCAAAATTTGTGCAATATTACTTATCAACAATGGTATCAACACGCAAATCAAACACTCTGCACGGACCAATAATATATATCTCATGACCAACAATGCAAGTAAAAGTTTGTGCAATATAGATAAGTTTCAATTTGAAAAATGCATAGAATTCTGTTAATCAGGCTTTTCTTAGAATTGAGAGTTCTTAGTACTTAACAATTTCTTGAAAATCTTTAAAAAAGATCAGTAACTGGATATAATGGAGAGTTAGCACGAAATTGACAAAGAGTGGAAAGAGGACAGAGGAAGAAATCCTTTAGCTCCATGCTGAATTGAGCAAACGGTAAACATGTCAATAGAAGACTCTGGCGACCGCTAGAATAAAAAAAGTGATGAATGGCCAAGTTTTGCTTCAAGACATCGAAAGCAGAATGGGAATTGGAACAAAATCATGAGGGATATCTAAAGTAAAATTACATGACTAAAAAGTTATTTTGACTACCAGTGGCATATAGGGAGAGGATCATCCATTATGAAGATTTAAAAAAATTTTTTTCGAATTTTCATTATGTATTTTTACTATATTATATAATTCTAAGCGTTTCCATGTGTTTATTTTTAAGGTACTGCAAAATTTAATCAGAAAACAGAGTCTGAGTCACGCCGAGGTAATCACCTGGCTTATTTGGTGGTATAGAAGATCCAAACATTTCTTAAAAATACACTTTGACTATATTCTGTGTGAATGTGAACATTTTGGAAACTGAGATGCTGATAATGCGATGACTGAACGTTCGTTTCCAAGAATTATAAATAACTAGCAGAGGACCCGGTGTTGCCCGGGATAATTACGCTTGTGGGTAAACAGACCAACCTCAAAAAGCTAAATTAAACCTCCAAATTGGTTAAAGAATAACTCAATCACTACAATATAGAGCGAAGGAACTATCCATTCTAAGAAAAATCCGAAAGACAGGAATTTACCCTTCACTTTAAAAATCCATTCGAGGTGATATACCAGGACTTGATTTACCGAAAAAAAAATTTTTAAAGGCTCACAATGGATGGACCTCTCCATTCACTTCCTTATTTTCCACCACCAATCGATGACATCGTTTTTTGTTGGCACATCGTCTCTCCGCGGCGAACGCGGCTGATGATGAATTCCTGACGTCAGTCGCCCAGGAAAGTTTGGCTCTGAGCGCTGCGCCAGCCGCCTTCCGGATCATTAGAGCGTTCATCTCGCTCTTCACCTGACGAATCTCCATCTAGAACTCCTCCTTTGGGGTGGATACTTGGAGGAGCCGGCGGATCTCTTGTAACATGAGGAGATGACGACGTCGACGACGAGTAGCATGTAACCCAATCTTCCGAAAGAATCGTTTGATCTTTGTTTTCAGTTCTAACGACGAAGCAGGAGGCACATTATGAAGATGTTTTTCAACGAACTGAGCGAAC
Organism: Rhysida immarginata; assembly: GCA_023313115.1. Taxonomy (NCBI): domain Eukaryota; kingdom Metazoa; phylum Arthropoda; class Chilopoda; order Scolopendromorpha; family Scolopendridae; genus Rhysida; species Rhysida immarginata. Next base: position 2,586,740 of record JAHWFO010099959.1, read on the forward strand.
ATTCCCTTGTATTCCTCTTCGTCGAGCAGAGAAACATTCAGAAACCAATTGCGATGGACTGCAGAGCCTGTAGATGATGCCGGAAATGGAGGATTCCATGACCACATGATGGCACTGTGGTCGGAGAATGAACATGGAATTACCTCCATTTTACCCGGCGAGCCAGCAAATGTATTGTCAACGAGAAAAAGGTCTAATCTTGATGTAGTGGGCCCTTGATGGAAAGTAGACCCAAGCTGACTACTCTGTGGATGGCGTGTCCATAGGTCGAACAATGCATTTTGCTGACACAAACGATACACATGACCAGACGAGAAGATGTTGCTGTCGTCTGGATGGCAGCTCAAATCTCCAGCAATCACCACAGGCAACGATGAACACAAAAAATTATTTAAGTCACTGAAAAACGTTGGTTTCTCTGCTGTTCTACACGGTGCATATACATTAAGCAATCGGAAATTGACACCAGATGTTGAAATGTCCAAAGAGATTACCCTGCACTCGCAGTCATACACACAGTTCGACACCAGAATGGAGTCAACCCCTTTCCCATTTGGTGACGAAGAGTTAATAAAGAATTGTCCGTTGGTGTATTGACTGTGAAGGCCCGGAAGGTCGTAGCACTGCTGTGAAGTAGCGAGTTTTACTTCTTGAAGTAACAAGATGTCCGGCCTGTACAGGGCAATGAAGGATGCCAACACCAATTGCTTAAAAGAGGAACCAAGAGAACGCACGTTCAGGGAGATGAGTTTAATTGAGGATGTTTAATGGCGCACCTGCTGACCTGAGTCCGGTTGAGACTTGAGCTTCCCAGATGATACGGGAGGCTCCGTCGTTCTTCTCATCGGAGATCGCAGACGACCTGATGAGGAAAAAAGGCTGCGCTGGTGGCTCGCGCGGCTGTCTCTCTCGGAGGAAGAAGTGGCTCTTCTCTCGTCCCTGCTGCCACGATCCCGTCTGAATATTTTCTTGCGGGGACTCCTCGTCCTCACAAGATGATCCTGCTGTTTCTGCGCTGATGGAAGCGAGGTCCCAGCAGAAGATGTCATCCTGGAAGGTGACGACGTATTACTAGTCCGCGCAGGCTGCGATGTTGTTGACTGCGCTGGTGGAGGAAGGGCTGGAAACTGCTCCACTGAGAAGGAGAATTCTGCTCCTATTGAAGCATCTACGTCGTCAACACCAGAAGCTTCGTCTTCACCCATCCACACATCCAGAGATGACTGAGGAAGAGGTGTTATCTCTGGGAGCTTGGAAGGAGGTGACAATGACCGCTCCCTCCTGGGCTCCGAAGATGTAGTTGGAGTCGAATATGTTCAGGGCGGTGGTGGCATTATCTCCTTCTGCTCCTGGGGAAGAGTCGGAAGAGCTGGTGAAACTTGGCTCTTCCGCGATGGTGATCCAGGTGACGAAGCTCTGGTTGACTGTGAGGACTTGGCCGGTGATGACATCATGTCTTGCTTCTGGGACGACATTCCTTTAGGCGAAGCTGGAACATCTGCTGGCGCTGCAAACACCCTCTCCGGGCACCGGTGGTACTTGCTCACAATGCGATCACAGGCATCGCATTTCTTTAGGAGAGGGCAGTCTTTTCTGACGTGCGACGTTTTCTTGCAGTACCAGCAGCACTGCCTTTGACCCTTGTAAAACACGCGAACTTTGTTACCGTGCATTACAAGGTTCTCTGGAATGTCCCTCTGAAGGTTCATGTCCACTATGATATCACCAGTCTTCTGCAGGGGAGAGACTGGATGCATTCGGTAGGCTAGTTTCTTGACCTGACCATAGTCGGACATGTAACGTTTCAGGTAATCTTCTTCCGTCAGCGGCGAGGCGCCCCGAATACAGATGGGAAGATATCCAGGCTCAGTATACACCAGGAGGACGGTGGTTTGTCCCACCTTAACGTAATCCGCAGACACCGCACGGTCTGCTATGTTTCGCAGTCGGCAGAGCATCCTCCATTCGTTTGGGGAAAGTCTCTGCACTACAGAAACAGCAGGATCGCCAGACGGCAACACGGGTGGGATGCCAGTCTTAAAATAAAGTTCTTTCATAAACATGCCGACGGCTATTGGTCCGTCAGCAACCATCAACACCATGTTTTCCATGGCTTAGAGAATGAACGTTTGGAGGAGGGGGTGAAACCTCTCTCGGGGGTTACCGGGGGGAGGGCCACTCAAAGTCACAGAGTCACTCACGCACGCGTTGGTTGTTTGTTTGCTGCGTGAATATTTTCTAAGTCTAAGAAATCATAAATCACTCACTCACACAATCACGATTCGGCTGGCTTTCTTTGTTTCCGAACTGGTAGGCTTTTCCAGTACTCCTCTCTCTTGGGTCTCCGTCTTCTCTTTTTATTGGCCGAACCTATTTGCATATTTTCATCCTTAGCAAATAAACGACCGCCAGCTTTCCTTTGTGTGTTGAAAAAGCTGTGAAAGAGGAGGGAAGTTGTTGACGAAATTCGTCAACCAACCTTTCTCTAACCCCGCTCGCCATTGCTTAACTGACGCGGACTTCGTTGTCTAATCATCTCCCCTGCTCGCAATCTTCCGCGCTTGAGAGAAATGATCTGACATAAATTAAAGCTCCAAATTGGTTAAATAATAACTCAATCACTACAATATAGAGCAAGAGGACTATCCGTTCTAAGAAAAACCCAAAAGACAGGAATTTACCTCCTCACTGAAAAAAATCATTCTAAATGATATACCGGTACTTGATTTACCAAAAAATTTTTTTTTTTTAAAGGCTCACAATGGATGGACCTCTCCAAGGATGCCTTCTAGTCTAAATAATATTTTACTCACGTCATCTTACTTTAGATGTACACTTGATGTTGTTGCAATTACTTTTCTTCTTTCGATGACTTGAAGCAAAAATTGGCCATTCATCACTTTGTGTAGTCTAGCGATTGCCGATTCTTCTATTTACTGGCTTACCATTTGTTCAATACAGCACGGAGCTAATGGAGTGCTTCCTCTATCGTCTTTCACTCTTTCTCAATGGTCTGCTAACTCATTATCTCCAGTTACTGATCATTTTTAAAGATTTTCCAGAAATTGTTAAGTACTAAGAATTCTCTTTTCCAAGAAAAGCCTGAAAAACAGGAATTGTATGCATTGAATTCTATATTGCGCAAACTTTGCTATGCATTGTTGGTCATGAGACATATATTGTTGATCCTTGCAAAGTGTTGGTGCATTGCGTGTTGACACCATTGTTTATACCTATTGTTGCACAAACTTTTATTTGCATTGCTGGTCATGAGATATATATTGTTGGTCCGTGCAGAGTGCTTGTGAATTGCGTGTTGTTACCATTGTTGATACCTGTTGTTGCAAAAGCTTTGTCTTGCATTGTTGGTCATGAGATGTTTCTCTTTAATATGCCCTGCCATAAACATGAATATCGAGTTTATATCAATAATTATTATTCTTTCGAAATTTGAGGTAGACAGTGACCTTCCTCATGCTTTGAAGGTCATGTATGCGAAATTTTATCAAGATCGGAATAAAACTGTAAATTTGTATAAAAAACAAACAACCAAACCAACAAGCAAACCCACAAACAAACAAACATCCTTCTTTATATATATAAATATATAGAAAGACTAGCAGAAGTACCCGGCGTTGCGCGGGATAATTAAACATGTAGGTAAACAAAACAATCTCAAAAAATTAATTTATAACCCCCAATTGGTTAAATAATAACTCAATCAATACAACACAGAGCAAAGGGATTATCCATTCTACGCAAAATACGAAACACAGGAATTCTAGGTGATATACTGGGGATTTATCAATACTCTTCTTGCCTTGTCTCACCACTGTGGAGCATCAACAGATATTTTAGACTCAAGTTTTTCTTGCCCTTGACGTAGAAGCTCTTGTACCCTCTTGCTCTGTTAGAAATTCCCGTTGTTCAGATGTTTCAAATGCCCGTATAGCCTTTTCTTTTTTACTTGCAGAGTTTCTCTGGCCAATATTCGTTCTTTGTTTTTCCTTTCCAGATACATAAAATTTTGCCAGTGGTCTGGATGTTTGATAAGGAGCTCAATGAAGACACGGGTGAATCCTCTACCTCATCAGAAGACGCTGCGTTATTAATGTTCTGTCACTGCATCATCATTCTATGCTCATTATTAATAATTCTTGGAAAGGAGCGTTCAATCATCGCATTATCAGCATCTCACCTACCAAAATCTACACATTTCCACAGAGTATAGAGAGAATGTATTTTTATGAAATGTTTGGATTTTATGTGCTACCAAATAAGCTAGGTGATAACCCTGAGGTGGCTTGACTTTTTTTGGATTAAATGTTACAATATCTTAAAAATAAACACATGAAAACGCTTAGAATTAATACAGTAAAAATCTTATTGTAAATTCGAAAAAATGTTTTTTTAAAGGCTCATAATGGATGGATCTCTCCAAGGATGCCACTGCTTCTCTAAATAATTTCTTACTCACGTAATCTTTCTTTAGATGTACTCTTGATGTTGTTGCAATTCCCACCCTTCTCTCGATGTCTTAAGCAAAACTTGGCCATTCATCACTTTGTGTAGTCTAGCGGTCGCCGATTTTTCTATTTACTTGCTTACTATTTGCTCAATACAGCACGGAGCTAAAGGAGTGCTTCCTGTGTCGTCTTTCCACTCTTTCTCAATAGTCTGCTAACTCTTCATTATCTCCAGCTACTGATCATTTTTAAAGATTTTCAATAAATTGTTAAGTACTAAGAATTCTCTTTTCTAAGAAAAGCCTGAATAACAGGAATTCTATGCAATATAGAATTGCACAAACTTTGCCTTGCATTGTTGGTCATGAGACATATATTGATGATCCTTGCATTGTGTTGGTGCGTTGCGTGTTGACACCATTGTTGATACATACTGTTGCACAAACTTTTATTTGCATTTTTGGTCATGAGATATTTCTCATTAATATGCCCTACCATAACCATGAATATCGATTTTATATCGATAATTATTATTTTTTCGAAATCTGAGGTAGACAGTGACCTTCCCCATGCTTTGAAGGTAATGTATGCGAAATTTTATCAAGATCGGAATAAAACTGTAGATTTGTATAAAAATCAAACAAACAAACAAACATCCTTCTTTATAGATATAGAAAGACTAGCAGAGGACCCGGCGTATCCCGGGATAATTACGCTTGTAGGTAAAGAGAACAACCTCAAAAAGCTAAATTAAACCTCCAAATTAGTTAAATAATAACTCAATCACTACAATATAGAGCGAAGAAACTATATATTCTAAGAAAAATCCGAAAGACAGAAATTTACCTCTTCACTGAAAAAATCCATTCTAAGTGATATACCGGGACTTGATTTACCGAAAAAAAAATTTTTAAAAGCTCCCAATGGATGGACCTCTCCAAGGATGCCTTCCAGTCTAAATAATTTTTTACTGACGTAATCTTCCTTTAGATGTACACTTGATGTTATTGCAATTTCCTTTCTTCTTTCCATGTCTTTAAGCAAAATTTGGCCATTCATCACTTTGTTTAGTCTAGCGGTCGTCGATTCTTCTATTTACTTGTTTACCGTTTGCTCAATACAGCACGGACCTAAAGGAGTGCTTCCTCTATCATCTTTCACTGTTTCTCAATAGTCTGCTAACTCATTCTCTCCAGTTACTGATCAGTTTTAAAGATTTTCAAGAAATTGTTAAATACTAAGAATTCTCTTTTCTAAGAAATGACTGAATAACAGAAAGTTTACTCATTGAATTCTATATTGCACAAACTTTGCCTTGCATTGTTGGTCATGAGACATATATTGTTGATCCTTGTATAGTGTTGGTGCATTGCGTGTTGACACCATTGTTATTTATTGTTGCACAAACTTTTATTTGCATTGTTGGTCACGAGATGGTCGACGCAGTCAGACGTCTGTGATTTCTGCTCTTAATTGAAGTGGACTACACAATACTTTGGTTATGGATATTTAATATTTACCACTCTTAATCAACTAAGATAAGAACAATTTCATTTTATTTATTACAACAAGTTATCGTTATTTATTATGCCGCCTAAGGAAGACAAAAATCTAGCCGGGAAGGGCAAGCCCTCCACCCGGCAAACCACAATGAGCTCACCCGCCAAGAGCCAGTCGGACGATTCGATAGGCCTCTCCGTTGAGCAAGGTATTCGCAATTATTTCTTGAATTCTTCTTCCCTGGACTGGCTTGTGGACTTAATTTCTAAGAAATTGATCAGCAAAATTGATCAAACTTTGACGGATTTAATGAATAGAGTAGCAACGACTGAATCAAGATTAAATGAAATTGACTCCCACCTGTCTAAACTGGACTCCGCCATTGATTTCATTAATTCACGGGTTCCTGAAACCGGTGTTTTATCTAATACAACATCAGAGTCACAATTAAATTCACTCAAGTCCCAGGTAGACGACCTAGAGCAATATACTAGGCGTCTAAATATAAGAATCTTCGGATTGGTCGAGGACCCTACTGAGGATATAATGTCTAAGTGTTTGGACCTATTCCATTCGAAATTGGAGATTTTTTTAAATCCATCGAACATCTCGGCGGTACATCGACTCGGCCCGCGGAACTCCACTAAATCTCGGGCTATTATTATGCAATTATCATCTACCCTACAAAGGGATCTTATCTTCAAAAATCGTCACAAACTCCGAGGTTCGTCCATCACTATCGTGGAAGACTTAACCCCGGCGAGATTTCGTCTACTCTCCGCCGCGAGATCAAAATTCGGCCCAAGAAATGCCTGGTCTTTCGGTGGGAGGGTGTTGACGAAGGACTCGGCGGGTAAAACAATAATGCTACGTAATATCTCGGACTTTCAGCTTGTCAAATAATCCGGAATATAATGTATTTTTTTCTCTCTCTTTTTTGTTATTAATTTTTGTTTCTATATTTTGATTCAATTCATCAGATAGCTTGACTTCTCTACCTATGCTTAATTAGCTGAAATTGTTATTCACAGCTGTAATTTCTCCTCAGACTTTTTTCTTATTGTATTGAATACCTTTTGATAAATTTTAATTACTCCATATTTATTTTCTGTTATCCGTTTTGAGTTAATTTTTAGTAGATAATTTGTATAATCCCATAGTTCCAGCTCTTCTTCTCTTTCCCACTTCAATTTCCTCATCTAGCTTTACCTTTCGGTGTTTAACTTAACTCGTATGTCTTCTAGTTCTAAACTAATCTCCCTATCTGAACTTAACTTACAACTGGCGAAAAATGTTCAACCTTTGTCCGTTCTCCCCTCCCTTTTTTTGTTATGTTTAAATATCCGAAGCGTGGGCGCAAATTTTTCTTCTTTTTTGACCTCTTTGTCGCCGCTTAATCTGCTGCCTCATATTTTCTCCTTTACAGAAACGTGGGCTAAGTCTTCGTTCGATATTCCCCCGCTCGATGGCTACTCTTTCTCTGCGATATATCGCAAGACTAAAAAAGGGGGAGGTATTGCAGTTTATTTGGCTAATTTTTTACATTATATTCAGTGCCCAAAATACACGGAGATCTCCTCAGACATTGAAATATTAACTGTAATTGTAAATAATAAATATTATGTCATTTCCATATATCGCCCTCCTTCCGGTCTATTCTCTGCGTTCATCTCTTACCTATCTTCTATGATTTCTGATATAAGTCTCTCCTCCAAAAAAATCATTATACTCGGCGATTTTAATCTAGATTTTGCGAAACCCTCCCCTAATACTTCCGCCATTAACGATCTAATGTACGGAATAGGTCTATATCCTGTCATCTCTTCTCACACACACTTCTCAGTAGCCCACAATTCATATTCTACTATTGACCAATGTTTTTGTTCTTTGTCAGATAATCTCTACAGTGGTTCTCTTGATCTTGCAATCACAGACCACTTCCCAGTCTTTTCTCTACTTCAATCAACTCCGCATACACATTCTTCTTCCACCACTTTTAAACAGAGACGCGTGTCCCCGATGCGTCAGGCAGTATTCAACTCTTATCTGGAATTAACTAACTGGAACGACATATTCAATACTAACAACGATATCAATATACTATTTGACAAGTTTATCTCGCACATTTTTAGGGGCTTTAACCGATATTTTCCTTTTATCACTTTTTCTCCTAAAATTCCAGACCCCTCTTTACGTAAGCCTTGGATGAGTTCCCACATTTTATCTCTGGTGTCACATAAAAACGCTCTTTATAAGAAATTTCGTCGTAATCCGAATCCCCAGACTAAATCTAAATTTCGTTTCTTTTCTAACTACCTTAAAATCATTATTAAATCTGCCAAATCTAAATATTATTCTACTCTATTTAATAATATATCTACTAATAAAGCTAAATGGAATTCAATAAATAGGTTGTTACACGGCTGTAATCCCGTCGTCACACCTTTTCCGGATCCCTCCTTACTTACTTCTAATACAATATCTGACTTCCTAGAGACCCTATTACCATCCTCCCACCCGCGACCGTCTCTTCATTTAATTTACCCTTTTTCTTTTCCTTCAAAGCTTTCCGCCTTCTTCGTCTCCCCCGCCTCCATAGACGAAACATCTCTCGTTATTAGTCAATTAAAGCCTTCCTCTTACCCGGATCCTTTGGGCATTCGTACGGATGTTATCAAAGATGCTATACTAGGATTCTCATTCCCCCTAACCTATCTTTTTAACACTTCTTTATCTCAAGGTACTTTCCCCTCATGTATGCAACAAGCTAAAATCATTCCTATTTTTAAGAAAGGCGATTCCAAAAATTTTGCTAATTACCGCCCGATTTCGATCCTCCCTGCTTTTGCCAAAATTTTTGAGAAGTTATTTTACTCCCGCTTATCTCATTATATCTTCTCTAATAACTTATTATCACCGTCTCAGCATGGTTTTACCCCTAAGCGAAGCACCCTGACCGCATGTTATGATCTTTTAGAGTATATTACTTCTAATATGGTCAAAAACAAACTCGTTGTATCGGTGTTTTTAGACTATTCAAAGGCATTCGATTCAATTCCTCACCATCTCTTAATTAATAGACTAGCTTCCTTCTATAACATACGTGGCCCGCCTCTTGCATGGCTTACAGGGTTTCTTACCAATCGACGCTATACGCTTTCTATTAGCAATTATTCCTCCACTGTAATTCGGAATCAGGGGGTGCCTCAAGGCTCAATTCTTTCTCCACTTTTATTTAACTTATTTATTAATGATCTATCCTTTATTATGTCACCGCTTCCTTCTATCTTTTACGCAGATGATGCTACTATATCTTACGCAGATACTTCTATCTCTATTATTCAAACTACAATGAACGAGGCCCTCGCTAAGTTATATCAGTGGAATCTCGTTAACCAATTAACTTTAAATCTCGATAAGACTACTTATATGATCTTTCTACAGCGTAATAAGCAGGGCTCCTCTGATGACTTCTCGCTCTATTATAATTCCCACCTACTTACTCCTTCTACTTCTTTCAAATATCTGGGAATTTACCTATCCGCTAACCTTTCCTTGGATTTTCATATTAACGCGTTAGCAACTTCACTTAATCAATGCCTAGGTCTCTTCACCCGCTTACATCATCTTCCTCCAACTATACAACTTCTATTATATTTTTCTTTAATACACTCACGACTTTGTTATGGAATAATTTTCTGGGGTGCTTCCTCTAACTTAAATTTATTACGTCTTTTCAGAATTCAAAAAAGATTCCTTAGATCATTTCTCAAATTACGTAAACCGGCCTCTGTCTCTCAATTATTTAATCGCTGTGGAATTACTACAGTCTATCAGTTATATATTAGCAATTTAGCTTCCTTTACTTATAAGGCAATTTCTCGCCAAATTTCTCTTTCTTCCCCGCTTCCTATTCAATATCGCAGTGAACTTCACCCTTATCCTACATGTTC
>JAHWFO010099959.1:2597299-2619727 GCA_023313115.1 Rhysida immarginata
AAGGCAAGGCTGAGGATTTCCCATCATTCACGAACGAATGGCCTGACGATGACGCTTACTCTTCCTAACCGGGCGTTATTAGTCAAGTTGTTTTATCAGAAGAGCGACAATGCAAGTGCTGCCCTTCGTGAATTCTGGCGATTGAAAACGTTACGAAGAGGGCCGATGATCATAACTAACTTACGGAAAATGATTGAACGATTTGAATCTACCGGAACTCTAGGAATGCAACCAGGCCGGAGACGCAAACGAATCAGGCAGCAACACATTGAAGAAGTTGCAACTGCTGTTCAGGAACAGGAGATGACTGTGGCGCAGGTTACCAGCAGTGCACACGCAATAGCACAGCACGCCAAACAGATATCCCATATGCGACGGTGAAGAAAATATTGCATAAGATATTGACATTTTATCCCTATAAACTCACACCTGTTCAACAATTGCTTCAAGGAGATGAACGTATCCGAACTGACTTTTCGTTGAGATTTTTAGCACGTATGGAAGTGGATGATGCATGGCCATGGCAAATTTTATGGAGTGATGAGGCACACTTTTATTTGAATGGTGATATCAATACCCACAACTGCTGTATTTGGGCTGCTTCAAATCCATAAGTGTGTCTGCCAACTCCTATGCATTCACCGAAACTAACAGTATGGTGCGGCTTTACTACTTCTTTCATCATCGGCCCGTACTTTTTTGAAGAAATCCGTCCCCGTGGACAGGTGACTTGTTCCGTCAGTTCTGCCAGGTATGCCGATATGCTTGAGAATTTTTTGATACCAAGATTGCAGGAAAAGGGTTGTCTGGATTCTACCATTTTTATGCAGGATGGTGCGCCACCGCACATCGGATGTCAGGTGCAGCAGATCTTGCGAGAACGTTTTTCAGACAACAGAATAATTAGTCATGCATTTCCCATGGTATGGCCACCCAGGTCGCCTGATCTCAACCCTTGTGATTTTTGGTTATGGGGATATTTGAAAAGCCTTGTGTATCAAGCACATGTTTCTGACCTCTCAACCTTAAAGATCAAATAACGTTACATATCAGACTAATTAATGCAGATATGCTGCGAGCTGTCGTAGAAAATGTCGTGTACCGCATGCAACTATTGGAACAGCACACTGGTGATCATATTGAAACACATTTGTAATTAAAAATAAAACATTGTTTATTGTTGTTACTAAAGTTGTTTTGTACGGTATTTGTTCATTTTACAATTAGGTATTCATTGTTTTCTTGAAATAAGCGTCCCCTATGGCGACTTTTGGCACTATTTTTTTGCAGAAATCGAAACTGCATGTTCCACTAAGTTTATACGAGGTCTGCTCAAAAAATACGTAGACTGACGTCATAAAACAAAATATACTTTATTCAAAAGTTACACATCTGGGTCCCCTTCAAAGTACTCTCCTCCCCGACGCACACACTTATCCCAACGGTGTTTCCACTTTTGGAAACAGTCCTGGAACGCTTCTTTTGTGATGTCCTTCAGCGCCTTCGTCGCATTTGCCTTTATGTCAGGAATCGTCTCAAATCTCCTTCCTTTCAAAGGTCTTTTGAGTTTGGGAAACAAGAAGAAGTCACAAGGAGCGAGGTCAGGTGAGTAGGGTGGGTGAGTAAGAACAGTGATCGAGTGTTTGGCCAAAAACTCTCGAGTTCTGAGGGCTGAATGGGCTGGAGCGTTGTCGTGATGAAACAACCGGTCACCACTCGTCCACATTTCTGGCCTTTTCCGCCGGATAGCATCCCGCAGACACAAAATTAACACAAAATTTCACAGCAACTCTTTGCTCGTTCAAGTCACTCATTCTAAAAATCCGCCAAACGAAAAAAACACGCTTCACAAACAACCGCGTAGCTAATCAACCAATACTGATATTTGCAATCAAAAAACTGCCTTGTAATCAGCGGATCTGTCAGAAGATGGCGACACCAAGCGATTGTGATTGGGACCAACAGGGCCCGCGCAATTCAAACAGCCTACGTATTTTTTGAACAGACCTCGTACACCAAAATGTACTGCATTTGGCTTAATAGAATTCCCGCTAGCGAGCTCTGAACACCTCACGTTATTTCTTGCCCACCCGGTATATAGTTGGTCCGTGCAGAGTGTTTGTGAATTGCGTGTTGATACCATTGTTGATACCCATTGTTGCACCAACTTTGCCTTGTATTGTTGGTCATGAGATATCTCTCATTAATATGCCCTGCCATGATCATGAATATCGATTTATCAAAGATTGTTATTTTTCCGAAATCTAAGGTAGACAGTGACCTTCCTCATGCTTTGAAGGTCAAGTATGCAAAATTTCATCAAAATCTGAATAAAACTGTAGTTTTGCATAAGAAACAAACAAACCCACAAACAAACAAACAAACAAACAGACCCACAAACATCCTTCTTTATATATATAGATAGAAGAAGAAGGATGTTTGTGAGTGGATTTGTTTTTTATACAAATCTACAGTTTTATTCCGATCTTGATGAAATTTTGCGAACTTGACCTTCGAAGCATGAGGAAAAATAATATCACTGTCTACCTCAGATTTCAGAAAAATAATAAATATCGATAAAATTCGATATTCATGGTTATGGCAAGGCATATTAATGAGAAATATCTCATGACCAACAATGCAAGGCAGAGTTTGTACAACAATAGGTATCAACAATGGTATCAGCACGCAATTCACAAATACTCTGCATGGACCAACAATATATATCTCATGACCAAAAATGCAAAAAAAATTTGTGCAACAATAGGTATCAACAATGGTATTAATACTCAATACACCAACACTAAGCAAGGATCAACAATATATATCTCATGACCAACAATGAAAGCAAAGTCTGTGCAACAATAGGCCCGTCGTGTTCCCATCAAGAATGGTATCAACGCGCAATTCACCGATAACAACGAGCACAAAATGATGATGCAATGATAAAAGAATGCTTTCCAAGAATAATAACAATGAACATAAAATGATGATGCAATGGATAAATTTCAATTTGTAACAATGCATAGAATTCCGGTTATTCAGGTTTGTCTTAGAAAAGAGAGTTTTAGTACTTCACAATTTCTTTAAAATCTTTAAAAATGATCAGTAACTGGAGATAATGAAAAGTTGTCAGACTATTGAGAAAGAGTGGAAAGACGGCAGAGTAAGCACTCGTTTAGCTCCGTGCTGTATTGAGCAAATGGGAAGCAAGTGAATAGAAGCATTGGCAACCGCTAGACTACCCAAAGTAATGAATAGCCAAGTTTTGCTTCAACACATCGAGAGAAGAGTGGAAATTGCAACAACATCAAGTGCACATCTGAAGTAAGATTACGTGAGTAAGAAATTATTGGGGAGGTCCATCCGTTGTGAGCCTTTAAAATTTCTTTTTCGAATTTTCATTAATAATTTTTACTGTATTAATTCTAAGCATTTTCGTGTGTTTATTTTTAAGATATTGCAAAATTTAATTTAATTTTTTGAGATTGTTCTGTTTATCTACAAGTGTAATTATCCCAGGCAACGCCAGGTACCTTTGCTAGTCTCTATATATAAGACAGGATAAATAAGGCAGCGTCTTTTTGAAAATCTTTAAAAAAGATTAGTAAATGGAGATAATGGAAAGTTAGCAGACTATTGAGAAAGAGTGCAAAGACGACAGAGGAAGCAATCATTTAGCTCCGTGCTATATTGAGCAAATGGTAAGCAGGTCAATAGAAGAATCGGAGATCGCTAGACTACACAGAGCTGAATGGCCAAATTTTGATTCCAAATATCGAGAAAAGAAAAGGAATTGCAACAACATCAAATGTACATCTAAAGTAAGATTATGTGAGTAAGAAATTATTTAGACTAGTAGTGGCATCCTTGCAGAGGTCCATCCAATGTGAGCCTTTAAAAAACTTTTTTTCAAATTTTTATTAAGAATTTCTACTGTATTAATTTTAAGCGTTTTCATGTGATTATTTTTAAGATATTTCAAAATTAATTCCAAAAAAAAAGTCCGAGCTTGGCGGCATAGCAGATCTAAACATTCCCCAAAAATATATTTTGACTAAATTCTGTGAGAAAATGTGTATTCTGGATAACTGAAATGCTGATAATGCAATAACTGAACGTTCGTTTCCAAGAATTTTTGATAATGAGCATAAAGTGATGATGCAGTGACAGAACATTAATTAGGCAGCAACTATTGATTAGGTACAGGAGTCACGCGTGTCTCCCTTGAGCTACCTACCAAATGTCCAGACGACTGGCTAAAATTTAATATGTCTGGAAAGGAATGAGAAAGAACGATTATTGGTCAGAGAAACTCTGCAACTAAAATAGAAAAAGCTATACATGCGTTTGAAACATCTGAACAACGGCAGTTTCGAATAGAGCAACAGGGTATAAGAACTTCTACGTCATGGGCAAGAAAAACTTGAGTCTAAAGTATCTGGTGATGCTCCGAAGTAGTGAGGCAAGTCAAGAAGAGTTTAGATGCTCCAGTATATCACCTGGACTTCCTGTTTTTCGTATTTTTCGTAAAATGGATCGTCCCTTTGCTCTGTGTTGTATTGATTGAGTTATTATTTAACCAATTGGGAGTTATAATGTCACGTGGATGAAGCAGAGTGAATGAGACAAAGAACCGAAACGATAAATATCAGAAAGAAATATTTTATTCAATTTGAAATCGATAAAATAAAGTTGTTAATGCATCGACTCACCAAGCAGTGAAAGCCAAGCAGTTCCTTGATGAAAGCTTCCCCAAAGTTTATTTGGCAGTGGAAGGGGAAAAAATAATCGTCCTGTGATGAATTATCAGGTAGGTAAGTTTTAAGTAGGCGGTAAGTCAGTCATCGCTCTGACTTAGTAAGTAAATATAGTTCATACACAAGATGATGAGTATGTGGTCCAGTTCGGTAAGTCGGGTCATTTGGTATTAGAAATAAAAAGTTCAGGTAAGTAATTGATTACTCCAATCGCTGCTGGTGAATATGTAAGTAGATTGTTGAATGCAAATAAAAAAAGGGGGGGCCGCACGCACTGACGTGAGGTTAACGCACTGACGCTGCTGGAGAAAACTATTGTATAAGTTCACACAGCTTAGGAAAATACATGAAGCAATGGAAGAAGACCAAATACCTGAAGATTATGGCCAATGGATAACGGGCATGGAAAGAAATTGATAGAGTGTACTAGACGACCGATGCTATGATCACACAACTGTTTGTTGTCGAACCCCTGAAGTCGTTGATGTTGACGCACAGTGCGACGTGACGCTACGATGCTCGCCGAAGCTCGAAATTCGTTGAAAAGCCTCTGACGATGCTCGACGAATCGAAGATCGAACGTAGTGCTAACACAACGCCACTCCCAGTCGCTGCGTTAATGTCGTCGTCTCTTTTTAATTTCTCTTATCACCAAAAAAAAAAATAGTTGACTGTCGAGAGGGCCCCTCTTTCACAAAGGGTAACGGGCTCCGATGGGGAAACTTTATAATGTAAATCAGAAGGGCCCCTTTCTCTGAGAGCACAAATAAATGCCAATTAAAATAACTATTGGACACAAAACTTGGAAAAGAAGCACTACACACACTTTCTTTAAGCCAAAATTATGCACATCATAACACTCGTCGCGCTGGGACAACGACAATGGATGGTGTCTATCTCCGACACTCATCATCACTTGTAGCTCAACTATGTATAACACAAAGAGCACAAATGAACTTCTTGCACTAGAGATAAGCTATGCCCTATCTTACACAAGCACCAACACTTCAATTCGTCACAACTAAGGAAATAGCTCGATTGCACGTATATGCATTGGCATACCAGTAATATCACACATAGCAAACTCGTAGCATACTTGGATAGCATTTATTCAAAACAATGGAGACGACAATTCGCTTCGAGGAAACACTCCTCCCAGGCTGCTAAACACGTAGTTGCCGAACGATCCCGGATAAACACCACTAATATCGGCACTTCGTAATAGTACACTGGCGTCGTGCCGAAAAGCCGTACGAAATAGTATCTTTCAACCCCGTTGAATTTGTATGTCTATTACTGTAACGTTAAACCACGGTATGCCAGTCAAGGTAGAAAAAGTTCGAACGTAATTTAATGTCCTACCCTGAATTGTGATGAGGTTTTGCGTCCGCCGGTTTTCGTCCTTATCTGACTGCCGCTCTGCAACAGCTGATATCTCCGCTGCTGGAATTCGTGGGACACGGTTCGGCCTCTCCTCACCGGTTGCCTGTCCTTCGCTTTCGACGATAATTTGCCCAATTACTTGTACCAGCAAATTCTGCCATGGCCCGCCATTGTCCAGGAAGTTAACGTGATGCCTTACTGCGCAGTTATCACTCTGTCGATGAAAATTCCTCCTCTCGCCGGCCAGTGCTGCCGATGCGTCTGACGTCTCTTCGTGGCTGAAGGTTTCATCTCCTTTCCCCCGTGTTCAGGAGAATCTCCTTCATACTCACAGCTTGCCACTGACGTCCTTTATTTCCACCCTTATTCATCGAATCATTCTTGGTTCACCGTTCCATCCTACCTTCTTCTATGCTGCCATGACACCTTCCATCTCATCTCATTCTCGCATTCCCTTCCCGCTTTCAGAGTGGCTGTGCAAACCTTACGTCTTCTGGCCCCGTCATCATCTCCTTTCGGTTTCGAAGAGCTCTCCCTCTCCCGAAGTCCACGTGACATAATCGCCGGCCTCTGAGACACCCAAAAGCTGTGTTGGATGCTGTCGACTTGATCGTGATGGCTTACTCCCCATCTAGATAGTACGTCTGCCATAAAATCTATGTGGCCTAGGAATAATATGCTTTAGTGTGATATTGAAGTCTAGCAAATCCTGGAGCACCGTGGCCTGCAGTTGGGACAATCTCGGTTGTATCAACAACTTGGCTGCCTATTGATCGTCCGTATAAATTATGGTTGTTGTTTGTTTTAAATAATGTCTCCATAGGCGTGCGATATGTGCTATGGCTAGAAGCTCTTTATTGTAGGCCGACAGGTGCAGTTCACCTTCCCTGAAGCTCCGAGACTCGTATGCTATAGGAAACAGTTTTGTTCCATACTGTTGAGTTGCTACCTCTCTTATATCAACCGATGATGCGTCGCACATTACATGGAAGGGCTTCCTGGGATCAAATACCTTGAGGATGGGGGGCTAGATAAGCGCCGCTTTAAGTTCATTGAAAGCTTGCTGCTGTGCCCTCCCCCTTACAAACGGTTCGTCCTTCCTCAAAAGCAAAAATAGTTAGCTCAGTAACTAATGAATATCTTGGCACGAACGCTCTAAAAAATTGTGCCGTGGCAAGGAATCCTCGGACTTGAGATACCGTTGCGAGAGTTGGCCATTCTCTTAGCGCCCTGGTGATCCTTTCTTCACATGCTTTCCCTTGATGGCTTATATTAAATCCCACGTATTGTACCATTTGAACGCCAAATACACATTTGCTTTTGCGCAGGAAGAATCGGTGTTGCCTTAGCTTTTCGAGCACTTTTCGCGTTAAGCTTGTTAACTGCTTTAACGATTGGGTGCAGATGAGGATGTCATCGAAATAGTAGATGACCCCTTTATTGAGAAATTCGCCTAACGCTTCATTCATGGCCTTTGAAAATATGGCCGCTGCTCCTTTTAGTCCAAACGGCAGCACTTTATATTCAAACAGGTCAAATCGGGTTTTGAATGCCAGAAGGTAAGAGTCTCTTTCGTCCAACCGTATTTGGTAGTAAGCTTGTAGCACGTCCAATTTTGTGTAGTATTTCGCTCCTTGTAACCGATCGATGAGTGATTCAATGTAGGGGATCGGATATAAATTGTCCTTTGTCATGGAATTGAGTTTGCGGTAATCAATACACATACGTAGTGAGCCATCCCTTTTTTTGACGAAGAGTACTGGAGATGCATAATAAGAAGTGGAAGGAATTATGAGGCCCTTACCTACAAGGTCTTGCACAGTTCTCTGAAGCTTATCTTCCTCATCCTGGGACAACAGATAGAGTCGTGAGTTGAATGGCGCCGCTACTTGCTCCAATTCGATACGGTGTTGTGTTTCTCTTCTTGGTGGCAATCCTGCAGGTAGCTCCTCTCGAAAGAGATCTGAGTATTCAGCGATTAAATCGTTATTATCGCTTGGGTTGTCATTAGCTTGTGCCTTCATCGAATCTTTTATTAACATCATGAACGCATATTGGTAATCTGTTTTTCAAGGTTGCTCTGGCCTCCTGGATCGACATGATATTCGAACAAGCACTGTTGTTCCATTGCGGGAGCCAATGCCTTTTCCCTTTTATGATGATGCCGCAACGCCGACTCTTCCATCTAAATAGTGGATCAACTTTACAGATCCACTGATAGCCAACGATGATGTCGAAATTGTGTAGCGGCAAGAGGTGAAAGTTTAATTTACCTTTGTATTTGCCGCTAGACACTGGAACCTGGAATGTGGTTTCTTTGACCTGCTGTTTCCTCCCATCAGCATAGGCAGCTGTTCTTCGGTTGTCATTTTTGATACTTTTTAGTTTTAAGTCTCTGGCGCAAGAGATGTTGATGTAATTCTCTAGCACCCCAGTGTCAATTAAGGTTTTCAATTCACAATTTCCGATTTTCAGCCGGATCACACAGAGGTCTTTCCGATGGTCATTAAAAATAGCATTGACAGGACCCGCTCTGGACTTTTGCGGCCGTTGCTTGGCCCTACAGTCTTTACTTATGTGACCACGTTTTCAACAGTTGAAACAGATTATATCTTTTTTTTGTCTACTGCTGGGTTTTTGTTGTCTTTAAGGCTCTTCCTTTATAGTCCCTAGCTGCATCGGCTCTGGTTCAGGAGCCATCGGCTTGATGTCATAGGCCTTATACCAATGTTCAAGGTAGGCAAGTTCTTGTTCCGTCATTGTACATCCTTGTAGTTTGACTTTTGCTGCCAATTCCTTTGGTAGACCTTGAATTAAAAAAAACAGTTTTTCTGATTCGGAGGCGTCGGTTAGTCCATTAACCAATTCCCTGAACGCTGCTACATAACGGATGAGGTCGTTATTCTTTAATTTAAGCTTTAGGAGGTTAGTGCGTCGTGACAACTGAGTTTGGCCGCTGGAGAATGCACGAAGAAATTCACTTCACAATAACGTCCATGTCATGAAATCTTGACTTATATGGCTGTTGTACCAGTCCTTTGCGACACCTTTCAAATATTCATGGACGAATCAAATGCATTCTTCGTCTAGAATCCCCTTATTATTCGCCTCATACACAAAATTGTTTAAAAATAGCACCGGGTCCTCATCCGGGAGCTCATTATTATTTACCAATATTTGAGTTAGTGAGATGACTAGCTGTTTTAACACCTCGGTCAGCTCCGTTATGAGGCTCTGCACCGCCATTGTAACTCGTTAATCAATGATACTCAAACGTTCTGCTCGTAGCAAAATTTAGTAATTGAGCCGCTGAGCATGGCGCTTCTAATAAAGACATAAGGTTCACTATCCTTTTTTTGGTTTTTTTTTTTTTAAACACAGGGTGGGTGGGTGGGTTTAATCCCCCTGTTCATTAGTTCATCTGGCATCACACACACTTTTTTTTTTTAAAAGGGTAGGCTTTGGGTGGGCAAAAAAAACACAAGTTCCAAATGTCGAGTATCGCAGACTGGTACCACAAACGATGACACCAAGGACCGTCTTTCACTTGTAAAAGGGTGGGTGGGTGAAAATAGTTCAGTCCGTAAGTCAAACCACCTCTGCGACTACAAACGTTCCGCTCTTTGTCCATGGATGAAGCAGAGTGAATGAGACAAAGAAGCGAAACGATAAATATCAGAAAGAAATATTTTATTCAATTTGAAATAGATAAAATAAAGTTGTTAATGCATTGAATTGCCAAGCTGTGGCACCTTGATAATGTTCCTTGATGAAAAGTTCCCCAAAGTTTATTTGGCAGTGGAATAAAAAATAATCGACCTCTGATGAATCATCAGGTAGGTAAGTTTTAAATAGTCAGTAAGTCAGTCATCGCTCTGACTTAGTAAGTAAATATAGTTCACACACAAGATGATGAGTATGTGGTCCAGTTTGGTAAGTCGCTTAATCGTCTTTTGGTATTACCAATAAAAAGTTCAGGTAAGTAATTGATTGCTCCAATCGCTGCTGGTGAATATGTAAGTAGATTGTTGAATGCAAATAATGAAGGGGGGGGGGGCGCACGCACTGAGGTGAGGTTAACTATTGTAAAAGTTCACACAGCTTAGGAAAATACATGAAGCAATGGAAGAAGACCAAATACCTGAAGATTATGGCCAATGGATAACGGACAAGGAAAGAAATTGATAGAGTCCAGTAGACGACCGATGCTAAGATCATACAACTGTTTGATGTCGAACCACTGAAGTCGTTGACGTTGACGCATGTGCAACGTGACGCTACGATGCTTGCCTAAGTTCGAAATTCGTTGAGAAGCCTCCGACGATGCTCGACGAATCGAAGATCGAACATAGTGGTAACACAATGCCACTCCCTGTCGCTATGTTAATGTCGTCGTCTCTTTTTAATTTCTCTTTTTAAGTTCACAAAGGGTAACGGGCTCCTCTGAGGAAACTTTATAACGTAAATTGGAAGGGCCCCTTTCACTGAGAGCTTAAATAAATGCCAATAAAAATAATAACTATTTGACATAAAACTTGGAAAAGGAGCACTACACATTCTTTAAGCCAAAATTATGCACATCATAACACTCATCGCGCTGGGATAACGACGATGGATGGTGTCTATCTTCGACACTCATCATCACTTGTAGCTCAACTATAAATAACACAGAGCACAAATGAACTTCTTGCACAAGAGATAAGCTATGCCTTATCTTATACAAGCACCAACAGTTTACTTCGTTACAAATAAGGAAATAGCTCGATTACACGTTCATGCCAATAATATCACAGATAGCAAACTCGTAGCACACTTGGATAGCATTTATTCAAAACAATGGGGATGACAATTCGCTTCGAGGAAACACTCCTCCCAGGCCGCTAAACATGTAGTTGTCAAGTAATCCTGGATAAACACTAATAATGTCGGCACTTCGTAAGAGTGCGCTGGCGTCGTGCCGAAATGCCATACGAAATAGTCTCTGTGAACCCTGTTGAATTTGTATATCTATCAGTGTAACGTTAAGCTATGCTATGCCACTCAAGGTAGAAAAAGTTCGAACGTAATTTAATGTCTTCCGTGAAATGTGATGAGTCCTTGCGTCTGCCGGTTTTCGTCCGTATCTGAGTTCCGCTCCGCACCAGCTGATATCTCTACTGCTGGAATTCGTGGGACACGGTTCGGCCTCTCCTCACGGGTTGCCTCTTTTTCGCTTTCGATGATAATTTGCCCAATAACTTGTACCAGCAAACTCTGCCAGGCCCTCCATTGTCCAGGAAGTTAACGTGATGCCTTACTGCGCAGTTAGCACTCTGTCGATGAAAATTCTTCCTCTCGCCGGCCATTGCTGCCGATGCGTCTGACGTTTCTCCTTGGGTGAAGGTTTCGTCTCCTTTCCCCATGTTCGGGAGAATCTCCTTCGTACTCACAGCTTGCCGCAGACGTCCTTTATTTCCGCCCTTATTCATCGAATCAGGCGATATTTCGTCTTGGTTCACGTTCCTTCCGACCTTCTTCTATGCTGCCATGACGCCTTCCGTCTCGTCTGATTCTCGCATTCTCTTCCCGCTTTCGGAGTAACTCTCCAAACCTTACGTCTTCTGGCCTCGTCATCATTTCCTTTCGGTTTCGAAGAACTCTCCTTCTCTCAAAATCCAAGGGACATATAATTTATTTTTTTGAGATCTATCTCTTTACCTACAAGTGTAATTTACCCAGGGCCACTGGGGTTACCTCTCCTAGACTTTCTCTATATATAAAGAAGGATGTTTCTGGGTCTGTTTGTATGTTTGTTTGTTTCTTATGGAAATCTACAGTTTTATTCCGATCTTCATGAAATTTTGCATACTTGACCTTCAAACCATGAGGAAGGTCACTGTCCACCTTAGATTTCGGAAAAATAATAATTATAGAAAAAAAATCAAAATTCGTGGTTATGGAAGGCTATATTAATGAAAAATGTCTCAAGACCAACAATGCAAGGCAAAGTTAATACAACAAGAGGTATCAACAATGGTATCAGCACGCAATTCACAAACACTCTGCATGGACCAACAATATATATCTCATGATCAACAATGCAAGGCAAAGTTTGTGCAATTCCTGTTACTCAGGCTTTTCTTAGAAAAGAGAGTACAATTTTTTGAAAAATCTTTAAAAAAGATTAGTAACTGGAGATAATGGAAAGTTAGCAGACTATTGAGAGAGAGTGCAACGACGACAGAGGAAGCACTCATTTAGCTCCGTGCTATATTGAGCAAATGGTAAGCAGGTCAATAGAAGAATCGGCGATCACTAGACTACACAAAGAGATGAATGGCCAAGTTTTCATTCAAAATATCGAGAGAAGAAAAGGAATTGCAACAACATCAAATGTACATCTAAAGTAAGATTACGTGAGTAAGAAATTATTTAGATTTGTAGTGGCATCCTTGGAGAGGTCCATCCATTGCGAGCCTTTAAAAAAATTTTTTTCTAATTTTTATTAAGAATATTTAATGTATTAATTTGAAGAGTTTTCAAGTGTTTATTTTTAAGATATTTCAAAATTAATTCCAAAAATAAAAGTCCGATCCACGCGGGGGTTATCACCTAGCTTTGCAGCATAGCAGATCCAAACATTTCCTAAAAATATATTTTGACTATATACTGTGGGAAAGTGTATATTTCTGGATAACTGAAATGGTGATAATGCAATGACTGAACGTTCGTTTCCAAGAATTTTTGATAATGAGCATAAAGTGATGATGCAGTGACAGAACATTAATAAGGCAGCGGTTATTGATTAGGTACAGGAGTCACGCGTGTCTCCCTTGAACTACTTACCAAACGTCCGGACGACTGGCAAAAATTTAATGTGTCTGGAAAGGAAAGAGAAAGAACGATTATTGGTCAGAGAAACTCTGCAACTAAAACAGAAAAAGCTATACGTGCGTTTGAAACATCTGAACAACGGGAGTTTTGTATAGAGCGACAGGGTATAAGAACTTCTACGTCAAGGGCAAGAAACACTTGAGTCTAAAGTATCTGGTGACGTTCCGCAGTAGTTAGGCAAGTCAAGAAGAGTTTAGATGCTCCGGTATATCATCTGGACTTCTTGTTTTTCGTACTTTTCGTAAAAAGGATAGTCCCTTTGCTCTGTGTTGTATTGATTGAGTTATTATTTAACCAATTGGGAGTTTAATTTAATTTTTTGAGATCTATCTCTTTACCTGCAAGTGTAATTAACCCGGGCCACGCAGGGTACCTTTGCTAGTCTTTCTATATATATATAGAAGGATGTTTTGCTTGTTTGTGGGTTTGTTTGTTTGATTGTTTGTTTTTTATACAAATCTACAGTTTTATTCCGATCTTGATAAAATTTCGCATACATGACCTTCAAAGCATAAGAAAACTCACTGTCTACCTAAGATTTCGAAAAAATAATAATTATTGATAAAAAAATCGATATTCATGGTTATGGCAGGGCATATTAATGAGAAATATCTCATGACCAACAATGCAAGGCAAACTTTGTACAACAATAGGTATCAACTATGGTATCAACACGCGATTTCCAAACACTCTGCACGGACCAACAATATACACGGGCGGAAAAACAAATTCCAACACCACGAAGGACTTGTGTTAGATGAATGAAAGTTGGACAGTATATTCAGCTATGGTATTTATGCAATTGATTCAAGTTTCACCGTTACAACTTATAGGGGGCGCCACAGAAAGAAGATCAGACGCGCGTCTGTGTCACTTCAGACACTTGAATATGTAAAACATGCCTCGAAGGCGACTGCCACGTGAATATGGGCAGCTAACCCAATTCGAACGAGGACGTGTAGTGGGCCTTCGAGAGGGTGGACTTTCGTTCCGTGCTATTGTAAAACGCTTGGGTCGAGACGTTGCCACTGTGAAAAACTGTTGGCAGCAATGGTCCAGGGAAGGCAGGATTACCAGGAGACCAGGATCTGGACGACCCCTGGCCAATGGAGACAGGGTTGACTGGCGCATCTGTAGTATGTCTTTGGCAAATCGGACAGCATCTGCAGCGGACATTCGGGCTGCTATGGCACCCAACGTCACTCCACGCACAATTCGGAACCGTCTCCCGGCCAGGAACCTCCACTCTAGGCGCCCTGTGGCATGTTTGCCTCTTACCCCTCAACACCGTGCGGCATGTCTTCAGTGGTGTCAAGCCAGAGCGACTTGGAGGGCAGAATGGAGGTCTGTGGGATTCACGGATGAAAGTCGTTTCTGTCTGAGTCTAAGTGATGGTCACACAAGGTCAGTAGGAGGAGTGGGGAAGTCCTGTTACCAAGCTGTATCCGTCGTCGGCTTAATACCCCACCCCTGGCGTTATGGTATGGGGAGGGATTTCCTACGACAGCAAATTTACATTCGGATGGTTGTTGAACCCATTGTGCTGCCATTCATGGCTGGTATGCCAGGGGGGCTGTTCCAACAGGATAACGCTCAACCCCACACGGCCGTTGCAACCCAACGTGCCCTTCAGGGTGTCCACATCTTACCATGGCCAGCACGATCACCAGATCTGTCGCCCATAGAGGCTGCCATGTTAGGGCTCTTCCACAACCAGCAATAACTGTCGCTGACCTGACCGTATGCATGCACATGTGCAGGCCTGCATAGACAAGCACGGCGACTACAGCGTGTACTGTAGTCCGTGCTTTTCACCGTGTACAGGGTGGCGCTGGTGGTGCCCCCTATAAGTTGTAACCTTGAAATTTGAATCAATTGAATAAATACCATAGCTGAATATACTGTCCAAATTTCCTTCATCTAACACAAGTCCTTCGTGGTGTTGGGATTTTTTTTCCCGCCAGTTGTATATCTCATGACCAATAATGCAAATAAAGGTTAGTGCAAAAATAAATATCAACAATGGTGTCAACACGCAAGCACCAACACTATGCAAGGATCAACAATATATGTCTCATGACCAACAATGCAAGGCAAAGTTTATGCAATATAGAATTCAATGCATAGAATTCCTGTTATTCAGGCTTTTCTTAGAAAAGAGAGTTCTTAGTACTTAACATTTTTTTGAAAATCTTTAAAAATAATCAGTAACTGGAGATACTGGTGAGTTAGCAGACTATTGAGAAGAAGTGAAAGACGACAGAGGAAGCACTCCTTTAACTCCGTGCTGTATTGAGCAAATGGTAAGCAAGAAAATAGAAGAATCAGCAACCGCTATACTACACAAAGTGATGAATGGCCAATTTTTGCTTCAAGATATCGAAAGAAGAAAGGAAATTGCAACAACTTCAAGTGTACATCTAAAGTAAGATTATGTGAGTTAGAAATTATTTAGAATACCAGTGGCATCCTTTAGGTCAGCCTTTAAAAAAATTTTTTTCGGTAAATCAAGTTCCGGTATATCACCTAGAATGGATTTTTTCAGTGAAGAGGTAAATTCCTGTCTCTCGGATTTTTCTTAGAATGGATAGTCCCTTCGCTCTATCTTTCAAAATGATCAATAACTGGAGATAATGGAGAGTTAGCAGACTATTGAGAAAGAGTGGATAGACGACAGAGGAAGAACTCTTTTAGCTCCGTGCTGCGTTGAGAAAATGGTAAGCAAGTACATAGAAGAATCGGTCCGATAGAGTACACAAATGGCCAAATTTTGCTTTAAGACATCGAGAGAAGAGTGGAAATTGCAGCAACATCAATTGTACATCTAAAGTAAGATTACGTGAGTAAGAAATTATTTAGAATAGCAGTGGCATCCTTTGAGAGGTCCATCCATTGTGAGCCTTAAAAAAATTTTATTTCGAATTTTCCTTGAGAATTTTTACTGCATTAATTCTAAGCGTTTTCATGTGTTTATTTTTAAGATATTGCAAAACCTAATCCAAAAAAAAAAATTCCGAGCCATGCCGCAATTATCACCTAGCTTATTTGGTAGCACATCAGATCCAAACGTTTGATAAAAATACACTTTGACTATATTCTGTGGTAATGTGTATACAACCTCTGACAATTAAGTTCGGTGAATGACGTCACACCCTATTCTATGCGAGCTTTACGCGAGTAACAATGCATGTGAATACAAGCCCAGTCATTGTTTAAGCAAGTTCAGGCAGGTCACGTTTGTGCGTGCAATGGTTTAGCAGATGCTCGTGTTTTCAGTTGAAGGTGTAGCGTGCGCACGTAACTGTGGATAATGGATCAAAGAGGAACACTGCCGTAATCGTGCAACAGTTTCTGGCCAACAAAGGGGTCGTATCCATAGCTCATCCACCTTATTTACCAGACTTGGCACCGGCAGACTTTTTCTTGTTCCCACGCCTGAAACGGGCCTTATAGGGACACAGATTTGCGGACATTCCAGACATTCAAGCAGATGTGACACGTGAACTTAAAGCCATCCCTAAGGAGCTTCGAGGACTTATACATCCGATTCCAAAATTGATTATTTCGAAGGACAATAAAGTAAATGTGGCTCTATCTGCTTTGCATTTTGTTGTGTATACTCAGAGGTTGTATTTTGGAAACTGAGATGCTGATAATGCGATGATTGAACGTTCGTTTCCAAGATTTATTAATAATGAGCATAAAATGATGATGCAGTGACAGAACATTAATAAGGCAGCGTCTATTAATAAGGCAAAGGAGTCAAGTTTGTCTACCTTGAGCTCCCTATCAAACGTCCAGACGACTGGCAAAAATTTTTGTGTTTGGAAAAGAAAGAGAAATAACGAGTATTGGTCAGAAAAACTCTGCAACTGAAACGGAAAAAGCTCTACGGTCATTAGAAACATCTGAACAACGGGAGTTTCGAATAGGGCAAGAGGGTTTAAGAGCTTCTACGTCAAGTGCAAGAAAAAATTTAGTGTAAAGTATATTGTTATGCTCTGCAGTGGTGAGGCAAGTCAAGAAGAGCTTAGATCAAGTCTTTTAATTTCCTAATGATGGTTTTATGATCACATTTTGGCATAGTCATTAGTTCTATACTGAGAGGCAACCAGTGGACCGGAACAAAAATTTGGTCAATGATCGTAGCTGTTTTATTGGTTAAGCGTGTTGGTTCATAATAGGGAAAGTCGGAGAAAGTTGTAATAGGGAACAAGCTTCTACTATATCATTGCGCTCAGAAAGATTCTTTGCGAAGTTAACATTAAAGTCTCCAATGACGATATGATGTACATTCTGGTTTAGAGAATAAGATCCGTAACTTGATGTACTGGAATATATTGAGGTCGGTAGATTGTCAAGATTCTAAACAAATTTGCATTCAATCAGGAGATAATCCAAACCATTTTTTGAATCTCCCGAGATAACGTTTGCTTGGATATTTTTTTTAACTCAACAACGCCTCCACCTCTTGATGGTCTGTCAATTCTCAGGATGGTAAAGGTATCTGGACATAGGTCTTTGGAATCGTAATCTGAAGTCAGCGCACAAATATGGATATCAAACATATGAAGCCATATATCCTGGTCGTTTAATTTGTTTGAAAGTGAATGAATATTGGCATAGCCCAAACAAATATGTTCAGTTTCTGAATTTTTGCCACGACACTTCAATCTTTTATCTTTAGGAGAGTTGGGGAGGCCTCGCATATGATTGATTTCGGTACGCATCTTCTATCAAAGTAGGACTTTTGCCCCAGAAAAGTCTAACTGATAGAGCTTTGAGCCATTTATGATGTTCCCAAGGCAGCTGATCAACTTGTTGGCTGAGCCGCAGGAAGAAGTAATGTGACAGAACTCCATCCTTCGTGACCCATCGTCCACATTCCAATACTCTAAGACCTAGTTTAATTATGTTCTGTGCCAGTATGGTGGGGGTAACTGATTTATCTATATTTCCAATACATGTCCTGACTGTGGATGCTGGAGTAATCAGCAGGTCCCAGTTATCAAGGTTACTAATATTCTGTTTATCCTTTGACTCTATCTTCTCCACTTTGTCAGTACTGATTTTATGAGGTAAGCTTGGTAATTGCTTTGTTTGCAAAGTGTGTATCTCTTTATTAGGTGACTGATATTTTGAGTAGAAGGCCTTCCAGTAGTTAATTCATTTATACCACTATCACTAGGATTATTGCCTATTGAATTACATCAGATTGAACATCCAGATAGTTATTTTCCAATACTTGCAAATTATGTTTCTGTATTTTAGTAGTCGGCTCTGACTTTTGATCAGGGTCATTCTTATTTGAGCTACATTCAGTGCAGTTAGTTAATAGATTTTTCAAGGTAAGTTCAGTGGCAATGATAGTTTCTGTTATCTTATTTGCCAATTCACGAATTAATTTAGCTACCTTTGCTTGTAATGAGTCCAAAACGCCGTTGATAATTGCAGCACCAATGACATCTTGGTCGAAGAAGTTCGAATTGATTACTTCACCTGATGTAGCATAACATTCTTTAATTATTTTTTCGTAATCACAGGTTAGTCTCTCATTTGGCTCCACAAAAACACTAAAAGTTTGCGTATGTTGGCAACAGGTTGGCAACAGATACTTCTCTTTGAAGTTTCCTTAGTCTCACTTCCTGTAGCCAGCTGGTCAAGAAAATTTTGTAATACTAAAAATTTTCTTGTAATTACCTCTTTGTAATCTGCTTTTTGTTTGTTTTTTTGGGTCCCAGTCGTTCCAATGCCAGTTCTCTGATCTCTTCTAAGATTAATTTATAAGCTGGACTTGAGGTCGGGTCATCATCTTGTTGAGGACGACTTTCTTGGGCAGCCATTTTTTTTTTTTTATTTAATTTTTGGAGATTGTTCTCTATATTTACAAGTGTAATTATCCCGGGCAACACCGGATACCTCTGCTAGTTTTTAATATAGATAGAAATAATTCAATTATCATAGCCTTTCTTTGATATTTTGACATGTTGCGAATGCAATGTCGAATTTTCCTGGGAGAATCCAATTTTTTTTTTGGTTTGTTTGTTTAATGTTTGTTTGGACAGAAAATTGGAGTGCGACCACCTTAAAGAATTCTTTTCGTTTTTCCAAAGTAATTATATACCTTATTAAGGGTTTTTTATTTATATTCAAATTCAGATATTGCAAAATTTTATCAAACAAACAGTCCGAGCAACACTGGGCATATCAGCTAGTTCATTTATAAAAATAAATTAACTTTACAGACAAATGACTGAACTTTCTTCATCTTCTTCAAAAATATCAACAATGAATGAAGCCTATTCATTGAATGCTTTGCCTATCTTAGTTACACAAAATGAACCTAAACTTTTTTTCTCGATTTCTTAGTTACACAAAATGATTTTTTCTCGATCTCTGGGAAATTGTGCGCACATGGTAATTCTTCTTTCTTGATCAGACTGACATTTTTCAGCATCTTACTTCATCACATAGAAAACTTGCAGAATTTGAGTTGATTATGGGGAATTAATAATTGATTTTCTAATCATCTTACTGGATAATTTTCAGTGATTCATGCAGTATCGAAAGAAATTCCATTCAGAGGTGATGACATACTCTCATGCATACATTCAGAGTTTTTATTAATTTGTAACCTTATACCCTTGATTTTTGGATTTTACACAGTGGGTGCCAATATAAATGGACGCTCCCTTCTCTGAAATCAGAGTCCAATGAAATGAACTCAAAAACGGCTAGCTCAAACAAATTCAATATGCAAAATCAAGGACATAGGTTAGGTTCTTTTAAAAAAATGGCAGGCTGTGACTTATTTATTTCAATAAGGAAAGCAAGGTTTGGAATCAAATAAATGTCTTTTTATTCAAAGTTAAACAAACCAATGAGATACAAAATTAAATGAAGTCTTAAATCTAAATGAAAAGAAAGTAGATAGATCTTAACACGAAAGAAGAAAGTTAATATTAAAATTCCCAAGTACTTATATCTAAGATAACATGCAAAATTCAATAAATTAATTGCTCTGAGGAAAGAGATAGTTCTACTCAAAATTCTATTTTTAGAAAGTTCTCTCAAATCTATTTCTTTATCGTACCTTTGTCATGACACTCAACTAGATCAATATATCAAATTTCAGTTTTACTTACAATTACGTAGTTCAAACACCTGCAGACTTGTCAAGCACTTTTAATCCACTTTAATGCATAAAAACACTTCTGTGTTTAACAGGCCATAAATTATATCACTTAGAACTCTGAAGCACAAAAACACATCTGAAGAAAATCCGGATCGATTAGTGAGTGAGTCCACTGGAAGTCTCAAAGTGTCCCCACTAAGTTCAACAGAAGATCTCACATATGCAGTTGTCTTCTTCTCTCAATGTCGGGTTCCAATTATGCCTGTCGCTCGAAGAAAAATCACGTTGCTCGCTTGAAGAATATCTCGTTGCTCTGAAGAATATCTCGTTGCTCTGAAGAATATCGGGTTGCTTGCTTACAATTGCTCTGAAGAATGTCGGGGTTCCAATTTCCATATTTTGATTCCAATCATAACTAACGACTCTGAAGAATATCAATTGCATACATATTCCATTTCAATGTTACTCAGGGTATGTTTCTCTTAAGTTTCCTTTTAAAAACAGCACTATTTCGGGAGTCTCTTTATCATAACATTAAATGTCCAATCGGGAGTCTCTATATTATGTTCCAATATTATGCGATGACTTATGAGCCAGTACAAGCATTGATCTCGGGAGGAAAGAGCCACCAGATCGCACTAACGACTACGGAGGTTGCGTAGCCGCCGTGGCGCATCTCATCTGACCCTCCTCCTTCAATCGGCCGACGGAGAGAGCGTTCAGCCTCCCCTCGACTACCTGCCTGCTTAACCCACATCTTCCTTTCCACTTATTTCCTTTGATGAGCCTGCTCACTCCATAAATTGAACTTAGAAATTAGCCTAACTACTTGGCTAACTGTGGAAGTTGCACAGCAGCTTTTTTCGCAAATGCTATTTCTAGTCAATTTCCATAATTGCCGTTATTCCATCCGAGAGGAGAAGGCGCGCAGCCAACTCTCAAGTATGACTCATGAAGAAGTTTCAGTTTCTCCCTTATTTATAGCTTTGCCCGCATCCGGTCTCCTTCCCTCTCCACAACTCAAGTTCAAAA
Source organism: Rhysida immarginata (assembly GCA_023313115.1). Taxonomy (NCBI): domain Eukaryota; kingdom Metazoa; phylum Arthropoda; class Chilopoda; order Scolopendromorpha; family Scolopendridae; genus Rhysida; species Rhysida immarginata. The sequence goes on from JAHWFO010099959.1 coordinate 2,618,483, forward strand.
GTGAATAAACCACAAAATCACTAACGATTCCAAATACTACATAAAATCCGTGTTACAAACAATCCATCAAAAAATCAACATATCTATTTATTGGGGGATTCCAATGACCAGTATTAACAATATTTATTTAAACTCAAAAAGAACGTCTCTTCCTGTCATTGCTCCACCCCTCCTGCTATTTCACAATCGTGTGTCTTCCGATAATTATCCAAATTTATAATCTTACATTATCTCCACTTGATATGCCACTACGTCAAAAACACTTATATTACTATATTCGCAAAAAGAAATTGAATAATACCTTCTATTATTCCTGTGATCAATTTTATTATAAAACGAATATATTACTTAACACGTGATAACGTCACAAATTTTTAATATTTTTCTTTGATTCTACTGTTTTATCCTGTAAAACTACTGTACTCACCATGTTTTTTGTTTTATTTCTTTATGCTCCTCAAAAATATTTTGGAATGTTTAACCTTTTGACATAATCTATGTTTTAATTTTTTATCCAGTCCTAATACGTATTATGTAATTAAACAGTCAGTGTATTTTCGTTTAAGTTTTTTCATGAGCAAGCAACTTTTTTTAAACTTGAATATATCAAAGTTCAAAAAAACGTATGATTTTATTCGGGACTATGGAAATAACCATGCTAATGGGTGGAAGGCCATCAAATATTTTTGAGCAGCAGGCACAGCTAGGCAACTTTTGTTTGAGAATTTCGTTGCTCGGTAGAGAAATAACACATGTTTTTTACATATTTGGCAATAATTTTTTTAAACTGGTAGACATTTGGCTTCGTTAATAACTCAAATAACAATCAATTTTTACTTTTTTCAATCCATCAATGCATTGGTAAATTATTAAATGCTAAAGGTGTATTTTTCTTTTTGCATTATACCTCTGTTATTAATTAACTTTTCTGTGTGTGTATGTGTGTGTGTGTGGGTACGTGTGTGTGTGTGTGTGTGCATTGTTGCAATTCCAGTGTAGCTTTTTACTCTCCAAGCCTAGGTCCTCTTGGGCCAACAATGATTTGAAAAATTACAAATTATTAGAAAGCCTATCTGCTGATATTTTCTTTAGCACCAGCAATTGTGTGCTGATGGTAATTCATCTTCTTGATCAGTCCGCTATTTTTTCAACATTAAATAGGTTAAAAATCCTAAATTATTTTTGAGGAGCATGAAGAAATAAAACAAAAAACATAATTAGTAAAAGTAGTTTTACAGAACAAAA
>JAHWFO010099960.1:0-10466 GCA_023313115.1 Rhysida immarginata
AGATCATTGGCAGCATGCATTTCAACAACGATGAACAAGTGAAAACTGCGTGACTTTCTTCACCGGCGGCAGCTTCTACGAAGTGATCATGGGGAAGTACATTGAGCGCTATGACAAGTGCTTACCTAAACTTGGAAACTATGTGGAAAAATACTTAAAGGTGCATAGAATCTGGTAAAGAAAAAATGTTGAATATATATGTAGTAGCTTTGTTTTTATTACCGAACGAAACTTACTTTCTGGACGAGCCTCGTATTATTTTTATGAAATCTGAGGTAGACAGTGACCCTCCTCATTTTTTGAAGGTCAAGTTTGCAAAATTACATCAAGATCGGAATAAAACTGTAGATTTGTATAAAAAACAAACCCACAAACAACCCACAAACAAACCCCCAAACAAAGACACCAACAAACATCCTTCTTTATATACATTGCTTTCAGAAAATGTCTTGATAGAGAGAAATATTTTTCTCTCCATTTTGCTGTTATTAACCCGTTTTGTAATATTTTCAGAAAAAATTTTAACAGGCAACTATCCATTCTGCGAACCCTTGAACTTATTTCCATGCTCTGACTCAATTATAAAATAAAAAAATAAATGGCAGACTAACATAATTAACATCGACTCTTCCCTTAAATTTTGTTTTTAATCATTGTACGAATGATGTCCATATTTTAAATGATTTCTTGTACTGTATATATTTTTTAATTTTTTTATGTCTCCTCTTCTCTTGGAGCCGCTTTTCCAGCTGTGGACTGTTGTCTGTTGTAGTTTGGTCTCAGCTTGTCTCTTCCAATCTACTAATATATTATTAAATATTATTTTTTAATGGATTTATTCAATACTTGGTAATATTTTGTTGGAATTCACTCAGAACTTGAGCATTCATAACTTGGTGGGGTTTCTGTGATGGATAATTGCGCGAGATTGCCACCAGATGCCAGTGCTCACGACCCAGTGCATGCTGGGATAACGTCACAATTGAAACATGAAACTTTGATTGCTACCTAGAATGTGATGAGTACGCACGTGTTGAAATCAGTAGCAGAGACAGATATATATTGACTTATTTTCAAATAAGCTTATTATATATATTATCTCATATCCTACTTTCCTTTAACCACCAATAAATATAATCAATCCACAACAGTTTCTTCTATTGACATAGTCGCTTCGTCGACAGCTGCCTCGGAATTTTGATGAACACTGGATCACTCAACACTTGCTTAACCCGGCGTCACTCGCGCGAGCGGTTTTTACACCGCACTTTTTGATTTTTTTGATATAGCTCATCATACAGAGGCGCTAGCTTGTGATGACTTCCATGTATTTCAAGTACAACTTATTGGCAACGGATAGCGCCGATGTTGATATCATTCATTTTATCGAAAGTGAAGGTTAAAGCTATGTTTTCTATGCTTGGTCTCACTTTGCGGTGCAAACACCGCTGCGCGAGCAGTCATGTAATTAAATCTTTGACATAAACAGGATTTCTTAAAAATCACTTTAAAATCACTTATTTTCTTCTACTTTGTATATGTGGTCATCAATTGCAATATCTTGAGTTATCAAATAAAATAGCACTGAGTTCTTTTTTTATCAAATAAAATCACTTTTAAAAAGTGCGGTGTAAACACCGCAGTGCGGGTAGTGCTGTTATAAAATTTGGCGCGAGTGACGCATTCTCCGCGATGATTAATTAGTGATGATTATTTATGATAATGAATGAAGAATTTTGGCATAAAGGAATTTATAAAAGTATGTTAAATAATATTTAATGGTATGTTATTTCACTAAGTTTTTTTTTTATCAAATAAAATCACTGTTAAAAAGTGCGGTGTAAACACCACAGCGCGGGTAGTGCTGTTATAAAATTTGGCGCGAGTGACGCCGGGTTAATTGCCGCGGTATGTTGGCCAAACCATACGTCACCGAATGAACGACTGCTTCCTCTGGCGCTCTTCCTCTGTTTTTTTTAAATACGCTGCTAACTCTCCATTAACTCTAGTTACTGCTCATTTTTAAAAATTTTCAAGAAAATGTCAAGTTCTAATAACTGTCGATTCTAATCAAGCCCAATCAACAGGAATTCTATGTATTGTTACAAATTCCATTTTGCTTTATAATTGGTGTAATATCCCTGGAGGAAAGAGCGTGTTTTCAGTTAATGTAATGCAATATCTAAATAACATGTGTTGTTTGTACGTCTATCTCTGACTTAAAATAATGCCTAATACCTGAATGGTTCTGTTTATTCAACTAGATTTACGTAATTTGATGCGGGATGGCATCTTAAATACACGTCTTAAAGGGCAACTGACATCAAAATTTGGCACGTCCTAAAATTATAGAGGAAATTGAAAAAATAAATTCTGCACTAAAAAATTTTCAAATATCACTATTATTTTAGGAGTTATTTGATTTTAATAAATAGCGCCTCACGTCAGAGGCGCGTACGTCTAAGCCCTCCTAGAAAGAAAGCCTGTGCACTGAAAATTTATACATTGTTACATTAAATAACTCCTATAATAATAGTGATTTTTGAAAACAATTTGTGCAGAATTTATTTTTTCAATGTCCTCTATAATTTTAGGACAAAAATATACATGTCAAATTTTGATGTCAGTTGCCCTTTAATGAAAGTCATATATTCAGATGGAATGTGATGGTCAAGCGTTACAAATGGCAACTTCTGTAGTGTTTCTTTGCTAAAATCAATCAGTCCAGGTTTATCGAGAATACTTAATGGTAAGGTAATTAATATCAGGTAAATGATCTAAGGGCTAAACTAAAGCTAGTAAACTAATCTAAGAAATTGAAGAGACAGGACTTGGTTGCACCCTTCGCAACTAACGAGAAGTCAGTTTTATTTCGTTTGTTGGAATGAACAGATAGAAAAACTTACCCTCGCAAGAACAGGGGCAGCTCAAGAACAAAAAAATATAAGTAAGTTTTTGATTGGGTTTACAAATATTCAAAGTTCTATTAATTCTTACTTGGAACTAACCCTAGGATACTTATCCAATAAAATATCGGCATTTACATAATCCGGGCTTATAAAAGTTACAAACGTGAGATTAAATGTGAAAGTGAACATTATTGTTGTTAAGTAAACACAAATTAAACATTAGTGTTTAAATAATTGAATTAAACTAATTTTAAAATAATAAAAATTAAAAAAAAAATCCTAGCGATTACAGAAGCAGGTAGTGCATATTCTAATACTATACTCATTACAGATATTATTTTTACAATAATTACATATCATTGTAGTTTTAAGATCAGTGTTTGAAGATCAAGCTGAGAATCTTTTCCAGTCAATAGGTTTTCCAAACTGCCGTTTTCGTAACAAAAATGTGGAAGTTCTTTTCTCACCGACTTTATATGCTTTTTTGGCCCTTCACAAAGGGTCGGCTTCACACAGAAAAAGGCAAAAAACAACCCTCAAAATCTTCGCACCTTTTTCACTTTTTCGCTAATATCGCGAAAATTAGGTGTTTTTCGAAGATAATTGCTCGACACAAAGTTAAAGTAGACAAAATTTGCTACAGAATGCACTAGTCATCTTTGATTTTCTGATGAGAGGTATTGGCGCTAGAGCGCACTGAACAACAGCGATATTTTGGCCCTTCCATGAAAATGTCAAAAACGGCCACTCCCACCCTCTACACCTCGAAAACTATACAAGCTATTAACAAAAACTCGTAAATTACATGAAAGTACATTCAATTTTCTACAACAGATGTCTCTATTATGCAAAGCGGTCACGTGTTGACAATAGCACCGTGTTAATAGAATCTAAATATATGTAGTGGCCAGTACAATTACCATGCACCATGTCGCAAACGCGATTAAGGATTTCTACGGTGTAAACTTTGGAAGGACCGACCAGCATGCGGGTAGCCGTTTTGCAAGAAAGAAATCTTAACAACAATTGTAGAAAAAAGATGTTGAAATGGTTTCTTCAACACCCACGTTTCTCCGACATCTCAAAATTAATATCGATCAATTGGGATGAGGTTGTGGGAGGACAAAATCAATTGTCACTTGTTCAGGGACGTGGAGACCAAAGGTATCAAATGAATTGTTGGCAATGACTTCAAAGCCGTCAAGATTTAACGGACCGACCGAATGTTGTTTCTCGTAAACACCACCTCTACCATCCACATTAATGATCAGCCTGTGGTTATTAGGCCAACTACTCTGTTTCAAAGGATGGTTGTAGCCAAACAATCAGAAGAACTAGAGGATTTCTTAACCTACGAATTGGCTCCATATCCCCTAGATTTGTTCGATGAGGGTTGAATGCAAAGAGGCACAAAACCTATTCTAGACACAGCACTGTTGGACAACAATCCAGTATAGGTGATTGGTGGAGGCTTTTTGTTGCACAGATTCATATGGTCGAGTAAGCATACCTTCGAACAAATTTGCGACTCATATATCCAATATGTATGAAGTAAGTACAATCAAAGTGCGACAATAGTGTTCGATAAGTACTTGGACGGACAGAAATTAATAATAATAATTAGAAACAGGAGATTGTCTTCCAAACAGAGGTAATGATTTTTCGATTGAAAAATGGAAGGAAAAAATCTGTGAGTTCATCAGACTTTCTGATGGTTTGGATAGGAGAAATTCTCGATCTGAGAGCCAGGATCCCGACTCCCATTGGGCTTTCAACCGTGACAACTCGGTTGTCTTTAAGACATCTTGTAACAGCTTGGCTGTCCGTGATGTCTGCGATAGCCCAATTGGTAGAGGCGTCGGCCGTCATAGTCGAGGTTCCTGATTCGAATCCGGGTCGCAGAATTTTTCCTTCCATTTTTCAATCGAAAAATTAATACATAGCATCAGTAAACACGTCTTCCATGCCTCCTATTAAAGCTGCAGCTCAACAAAACGGCCTCAGATTCTTTTCAATATTGCTTGGGGGGTGGCCGTGGCCTGGTTGTCTCGTCGGTTGGCTTGCCAATCGATGGAGTTCAGCAACTTCAGGCGCGGCCAGCTGCTGGTTGGGTGACGGCCTGGGCTTGAGGGCCACCGCTGGCGGGACAGCTATTTGGGGCGCGGCTGTTGGGGGACTTTGGTCTGACCCATTTGCCGATTGACCATAGCTGGTGTTCCAGCAGTTGGTGACAGCCTCTGGTTCGTTTATCCCCAGCAGCTTTTCCATCATGAAACCCCCCGTGCTTCGGAGGGCACGTTAAGCCATCGGTCTTGACTGCTGCTGTCATCTCGTAGCAGTCGTTATTAACGGGATGGCGCAAAACTCCCTCGTAGGAGTAGGTGCCGCAGATTATCGCTTGCGATAATCTACCCTCTGTACCAGATAAGATAAGAGTACCCCAAATTGTCGCATATTAATGAGGTGGGCGTGGCCAAATCCAGCCAATTAGCGTGCAGCATTCACATCACGTGACCCCCCACCACCCCCTACCCCTTCCTGCACAGGCGTTCAACCAATCTGCGTGCAGATTGCGCCTCACGTGACCCACCACCTCACTTCCCCTGTTTTTTTTTGGGGGGTGTGGGTCCTTAATTGGGCGTTGGCCTTTAATTGGGCATTGGCCTTTTAATTAGGCGTTGGCTTTTTATTTAGGCGTTGGCCTTTATTTGGGTGGGGCCTGAAATAAAATTAATTTTATAATCCTCTGATATACCCCTGGTGTTGGTGCTAAGCAAAATCCACTTAGGTGGTTCTGTCTTACAAGTGTACACCGGTTGATTCGCTTAAATACCATTGATTCCGGCTAGGGGGTTCGGTACTGGCGCACCTCGATTTTGATTACCTAATTACTAATTTACTATTGTTTCTCGGGTAACCAAATTTTTTCCAAGCTCTTTTCACAGTTTTTCTAAATTAAACGACTGCTGTTTCAAGATGTATTGTTTTGTTTTTTTAATTTTCGACTAAGGGCTACATTGTTTCAATGGACAGGTGTGTATCTGAGTAGGGACTAATGCTGTCTGAACTCTCATATAATTGCTTATAAACACAACTTGGTCACACAACCTGATGAAAGGGTCATATTCATTAACTTTTTAGCTTATTTTAGAGCTGGACTGCAGGAATTTTGTTTTATTTTCATGTTTGCCTCTCTCACTGATTGCCTTTGCTCGCATGAAGGGCTGTTTTTTTTCTTCTCAGGGTTGAACATGGTTTAAATGTTAAATAAAAATACAAATTTCACATTTCTCAATGCTGCTGAGGCATACTTGACTCTCTCTCTATACAAAATTTGTACAATTTTGGCTCACAGAGGTTGATAAACGCATTGCTTGATTCCTCAATCTCGCGATATTCAGTCGCCCATCCTCTCTCTCTCTCTCTCTCTCTCTCTCTCTCTCTCTCCATCCACCTACATAACCAATACAGGTTTGGCAAAATGTTGTTTAAATTGTATTCTAAAAAATTGTTTTCGCTCTCTCACTTAGGATATTAGGATACGAGAGTGATATGCTGCGTACTGTTTATTGTGCAAAAAGTCTGCATTCAATTTAAGGCTATGGTCACATATCGTTAAGTTCTCAAAGTCGCGCACTTGTTGGTTTGTTTTACAGCTTGTATTTTATAATTTTTACAGCTTGAATTTTATAATTTTTACTTAATAAAAGGTTGTACGTGGACTGTGTTTTCGTTTAACGTCACTCTACAATTCATGAGCTGATGACGTTCGTGATGCGAGCATCGTGATTCCGGGGTTGCCACTCACGACCACGTTGCTTCTCGGGCATGCTAAATAAAATACAGATTTCACGTTTCTCAATGTTGCTGAGGCATACTTAACGCTCTCTCTGTCTCTCTCTATACAAATATGCACAACTTTGGCTCACAGAGGTTGATAAACGCATTGTTTGATTCCCCAACCTAGCGATATTCAGTCACCCACCCTCTCTCTCTCTCTCTCTCTCTCTCTCCCTACTCCTACTTAACCAACACAAGTTTGACAAAATGTTGTTTAAAAATGTATTCTAAAAATTGTTTCCGTTCTCTCTCATACGGTATACAGCTTTTCTGTTCACTTAGGGTATTAGGATACGAGAGTGATATGTTTTGTACTCTTTATTGTGCAAAAAGTCTGTATTCAATTTAAGGCTATGGTCACAGGCGATGATTTAACAACACTCATCACAAGTCGTTAAGTTCTCAAAGTCACGAGCTTGTTGGTTTGTTATGCAGTTTGAATTTTATAATTTTTACTTAATAAAATCTGTGCGGGGACTGTGCTTTCGTTTTACGGCTCTCTACAATTCACGAGCTGATGACGTTCGCGTATGCGAGCATCGTGATTCCTGCTGGGGCACTCACGTCCACGTTGTTTCTCGGGCATGCTTTCTCAATGATGTGTCCTCGCGGGTTTGTTTTCTGTTTAACTACACTGATTTTTTACTTTTAAAGTTTTGTCAGGGGTTTGTAGGCTCGTTTCACGGCCCTTTTACCAGGTGTTGCAAGGGGATATACGTTGCACATGTGTGTGTGTGTGTGTGTGTGTGTGTGTGTGTGTGTGTGTGTGTGTGTGTGCGGGCTCAAGTTTGGATGGTGCAGGCTGGTCACGGACGCTGGGTGCCGTTGTTCAGCGCGTTCGCTCGGGGTTGCATTGTTCACGTGTTAGTGTTTGCTTAAAAAAAAAAAAAACGGTTTCTTCAGCCAAAGATATATGTGATATGTTTTCTGTACTTTGTTAGGTTAGCTTGCTCTTTTATCTTTTTTGTTTTTGTTTTTCTCCTAATTAAATTCTCTCCCGCTAGTATATTTGCACACAGGTGGTGTCAAGGTGTTCGCACGAGGCCTAATAGCTGTGTACAGAGCCGTCAGTCGCTACTTTCGACGCGCAGGCTAATTCACGCTAAAAATCTACGTATCTGACAATTCAGGGTATTTGAAATACGTTTTGTTTGTGCTGCATTGACGTTTTGCATTACTTTTAGAGTTTTTTTTTCATCTAATTAAAATCTGTCGTATTAACAAAACAAAAAAAAAAAAGTACTTTTTATCACAAAATTCGGCCGGGCTAGGCTTAACGTGTTCGCGAGAAGAACATCCCCCGTTTGACACTATGGTTCGTGTTCAAGCTATTGCTGGTTAAAATTCCTTGCATTTTCTAACACCGGTATGCGATATACGTTTTTTGCTTATGATGTATTGGTGTTTCCCCCATTCGTTTCGTGTTTTTTCCCGACTAAATTAAAGCCTGTCCTATTTGTAATTCTTATCACACAGATCGTACGAAGCCTAGTGTATCCGAGCCGTGTACGGTGGCGACAACAGCTGTTTATTTATTATTCCCTATAATTTTAACTGACGTGTTAAAAAATAAATAAAATTAAAAAAAACAAAAATCTGACTTTACTTTTAATGTATTTAGGCTCGTGCAAATGTTAAATTTTCTAAGTTAATCTGCATTGCATAATAAACGTTTAAGTGCAAACTCATTGTGAATCGATTCAAACAATGTCAACGTGCAGCTGTGAACACTGAAGGTTGCTTTTAGCAACACACTGCTTTGTTGGCTAAGAAGAATTAATGTAATGATAGCCCTTTAATGTTAAAGAGAGTTCGAATCCTTAATGTTTTAATGCTAATCTTAATTGTTTGTAAGCTTCCACAGCAATATTAATTTATTTAATATTCTCTGTATAAAGGTATTAAAAAGTGTGTAGCTCTAAAACGAAGTCATGAAAGGATGATTTAAAAAAAGCGACGTTAAATGAATGACTTTGAATGAATTTGGAAACTCTTTTTTAGTTTCTTTACTTAAAAATTACGCTGTGGAAGCTTACAAACAATTATGGATAATTATTTCTTTAATTCACTATGCTGACATGGTTTTTTTTACCGCACAGAGATTTGTCCTCTCTTTAAAGTCTCCTAAATAGATAGATTGATAATAGCGAACCTATCTATCCATCGGTGACCCCAAGCTGACTAGAGGCAGTTGCATTCGTTTTGGACTTTGTTACTCTTTTGACTGAAATTTTGTTTTAATCAAATTTTCGTGTCTCTTTAACATCAATTTTACTGTTTTGTTATTCATTCGTTTCCGTCCACGTGAGGCTGTGTGAAAAAAGAAAATTGTCTTTTCAAGGGTTCCTTTGTTAGCCGACAAGCCCTACCTCTTAGCTAGTGGTTGGTTTTTATGTGAATTTAAGCTAAAATCATGTGTTTAAAATTACAAATTTTCCTGTTTTTTTCAACACCATCGAGGTTATACGGGTTTCTCGTTACTAATATATGTCTGAAATGATTTGCTGTGTTCATTAAAAATACGCCGTTTCTCATTGTTTCAATTCGATATGGTTACTAAACCTTATCTTCAGCTCTCTCTCTCTCTCTCTCTCTCTCTCTCTCTCTCTCTTTCAAATGCTAAATAACATCTTTTCCTCGGGGTATTCGGCAACGCATACAATTATACAATGTTTATGCTACAATTCCGTTTTCTCTCTTTTGACATAAGTCACACACTTGCACGTATTTTTATTTATTTTTGATTTTTTTTTCTGTTTTTTCTGGACTGATTTCTTACCCTCAACAGGGTGTCGTAAGGGTGACGTGAGACGAGGCGTAGTTCAAATACACGTTTTCCTATTAATGTTAGGGGGTTCGCACGGGTTAAGGTAACCATCCGCACCTCTTCTTTTAAGTTTCTCCGATTTTTTTTTTTTATGATGATTTCATTTACTCTCGGTGTTGGTGAACGTTCAAATACGTTTATTACCGTTACGATTCACCTGACGTATGCGCGTGCATTCGTACTAACATTGTCTATACATTTCGACAGCAGCAGCAGATTAACGGATGTTGTTAAAAGATTGTTCTGCTGAAATTAATTAAGCACTGTTGTCAATTCTTCAATTCAGCTATTCTTTTTACTTTTGGGTCCGAAACTTAGGATATTTTATCTTCTTCGCTGCTGTTATTTCAACAGTATACGTAAAGGTGTAAGCAGTGGTTTCCTATAAACAAAATTTGTACATAACTGTTCTCAGCCAATGGTACAAATTTTTTTGTTACGGTGTTTGGCATGTTACTAACTGCGTTTTGAGGTAATCCGTGTTAAAAAAATAGTCGTGTCTTCCAGTTAGGGTATATGAAATATGTTGCCTCATTAGTTGCAAGGTTATTCGGCTAATTAAACTCTGCCTCTTCGTAAATTTTGTTGGCACACTGTTTCAGTTGATTACTGATAATCCATGGCTGCTAAATTAGCGGCTTGACATCGTAAAAATTTTATAAACACTGTTTCTCACTATGTATGTTTAATTTTCTTCTACTCTCTATGATTTCTGTGTTCTGATTGTTCCGTTTTGTTGTTTGTATTTTAAATAATTTTATCCCAACTTGCTCAATGTTTACTTTTTTTTTATTTATTTATTTATTTTTTTTTTTCGAGCGTACAGGGATAGTGTAATATAGGTATTCTTCTATACGTGCTTTTATGTTAAAATTCGGTTTAAAATATCA
>JAHWFO010099961.1:0-34351 GCA_023313115.1 Rhysida immarginata
AATTTCTTTGGAACACTCTTCTAACCAAATTCAAGGATAAAAGGTGAGGCTCCTTCGTCGAAATTACCTTTATGTCGAATAGTTTCGACAGCTGTTGACGGCAAAATGAGGGAGAGTCTAAAAAAAATAAAAATACACGAGTAGTTTTCGAGTTCCGTAATCTAAATCGTAACACGTGGTGATTAGTACTCACATGTCAGCACGTGTTACGATGTTGAGTGCGTAACTCAGAAACTGCTTGTTGGAATTCGTTTAAATTTTAACGGTATACACAGTTTTATGTACTCTATTATTCTTCCAAGTTTCATTATCCTAGATTTTGTAGAAAGTGAGTTATTAACTTGTTGATCTCAGTGGCGGCGTTTTTATTTCTGTTCATATCTCAATTATCGTTCAAATTCGGATCCATGTTCACGTGAACTTCTTTGCTTAGAATCGTATATGATAGAATTCTATCATTTTGGTGAAGAAATTTAACAAAACCCTGTATAAAAGCATGTTTGTGCTAAAAAAAAAAAATTGACTAAAAAGAATAAAATAAACAAAAATGATTTTACCGCCAAAGCGGATGAAAGGAGCACATTTTCGTGTTATAGCACTGAGACATTGTAATTGTACATAGATACCTTCAATCAACTTAACATTTTAAAACACTTTAGAGAAAATATATAAATATGAAAACTGAATTGTAAATTACTATTTAAGTAAACTAACGTAAACAGAGAATTAAAACGAACAGACTTGAAGAACTGAAAGTTTAAATGGAGAGAATACTTTAAACCGCGTGTTTCAAAAGTTCCCGAACGCAGATGATGACTTTCACTGCATAACGTACTGTTGTGAGGTATGCTGATAGACAGGAACCGCTGTCTCTCAACTTTTTTTTTTTAATTAATGGATGCTCGCAGTCGTTCGAATCCCGCTATTTAGTTTACATAAATGCAAATACGCAAATATGAGAGTGAAACAATGGTTAAAGTAAAAATTAGAAGTTTTATTTATAAAACCTACGGTATCTATATATTTAAGTTACTGTCACGTGGATTAAGCAGAGTCAGAGACAAGAAGAGGGAACGATATAATAATGAAAGAAAAATATTTTATTGATTCTTAAAATATTTTTTTTTTAATTGTAAAGAGATGAATTTTCAGTGCTTTGAAAATCCATTAAAAGATAAAGTTTTTGGCAGTGAAAGTTTATTTAAATATCAAGAAAGTTCAAAGTTCAGGTAAGTCGAAAACAAAAGCAAAGCCACAATCACAGGTCAAATATCGGGATGACGTAAATTCACGTGTGACGATAGTCCGAACAATGACGTTCGATTGAAGATTTGAATGCTTGGTGAATGCTTGATGAGTCCCCTTGCCGTCTCCAGTTAACAAGTCCCCGACTTGGCAAGACGAACAAGGGAAGGATCCTGAAGATTAACCTGATCCAAGTCTTGGAACGTCTTGGTTGATGCGAGCTTGAAGAGAGCTGTTGATATCGGGTAGCTGAACCTGATGACGCTCGCTGAAGGATGAGCAAAGCTGACTTGATGTCATAGCACACTCAATGAACTGCTTTCTATTGGCAGAAGAGCAGACAAAAGAAGAATAGATGCTGCGTTGAGGTAGATGACGCACAGAAGCACTAATGTCGTTGTTAAGGCCAATGACCTTCACTAAACATATGGGAAGCGACGAATATGTAAATGAATACACAAATAGCACTTTCTAATTATAAGGGTTACGATTGTAGCACACTTTCGTTTCATAGACACGCACATGAAACATCAATTGCATATAAACAATCACCTCGATAACCATTTATCATTTGCGAGACACACATCGCTTCGTGACTGCCGAATGCCTTGCTAAAACTTATTAACACTCCACACCAATTAGAAGTATTGACTTCAGCCCGCCGAATCCACAATATCGTGAAGCACTAATTTGAACCAACACAATTACTTTTGTCGTCGTTAATTAGCACACGCAGAAGTTAATATCTAATCTTGAAAGGAAGCAGACACACACACACTTCAATTCCTGAACTAATTTATAACGGAGCTTGCACAGACGAAACCGAAGAGCTGCATGACGACGCTACGTTGTCGTTTACCACCGTAACTCGCTTTGTACAGCGCCCGCTGAATATTTATAGTTCGCTTAATGGAAAGTAATGCTATGAGGCTTCCGCACGAATCCTCCCAATCCGCTGTCAATATAATCTTTTAATGACCGCGGGAAGATCCCAATAACATTCTCTCCCTCGTGCCAATTATTTGCTTCGTACACGAAGAGAATGCTATACAGTTCGGTTTGCGCTTTAGGGATTTGCAAACTAATTACGGCTAGTCTTTCTGTAGCGGTCGAAATATTCGGAAAACCTTAAAAAGTACGTGAAAGATGGCCTATCGTAATTAAAAGTCCTTGTTAGACGAATGGGGATGACTTCTGCCGGCGCTGGACACGTTCCATTTGCCGCTGCCTCGTCTCCGCAGATAACAGATAGTTTTACCGCCTGCCTTTCGTCGTCATTCGAAGCCTCCGCCTTGAAGAGATTTTGAAGAAGGTCTTCTATAGCTCGTACGCACCTCTCGTTGTCTGAGGCGTCCACCGTTGCTTCTTCAACGTGCGTTCGACGTGGCCCGAGATATTGCTGCTGTTCTCGGATGCGTGCCTCGCCGACCTTTTCCGCTGTCTCCCCGTCGTCGCCGACGTCGCGCTTGAACTCGCCTGGCCTTCGTAGAATTGGCTCCTGCCTGGCTTTTTCGTTCTCCTGCGTTCGGGAATTGTGAAAAGCGCCCGGCCTTTGGCATTCATATAGTTGAATTCGGCTCGGTCGCTCCGTACATCCTTCTTCCTTGAATTTCATACTTTCTCCCACTCTCGTGCTCTTCGCGTAGCTTTACGAGAACTTTTTGGGATGACGTAATTTCTCCTCTCGGCGCCATCGCGAAAATCCTCGTGACAGTTACAAGGGTTATTCTTTCGACAGTTCGTTGGTGATAAACTGCTGCATCAATAAACTTCATTTTGGTCTTAAATGAAAGATCTTGGTCTGTAGATTTGTCAAATTTAGTTTTTGTGTCTTAATTACTATTAATTAGCGCTAATTTACAATTCAAAATTGCTTTAAGCGCATGTTTATTGATAGAATAAAAACTGAATCACTTTTGCATTGTTGTTGCACGTTTAAGCATTTTGTTAGCGCCGGGGATGAAGCACTCGCAAGAACTGAATAGTCACCTGACCATTGTCGTTAAACCAACATCAATATACAGGATGTTTCATAATTGGTGTCCCGTCTTTAGGTCCAAATAACGACTCAAGGGGAACAGATTGGGGGAAAATGAATATTGATTATTTGGTTTTAATGTCCTCTAATTCAGAATAAAAATATTTCGCGTCCTTGGGGTGAAGGGGTAAATTTTGAAAATTTTAATTTTGTTGGAGTAGAGGTTAGACCCAATTTGTTATTTAGAAAGTTGTAGAGCATCATGTAAAATGTGGGTTTAGCAAAAAACCTGGCGAAAAAATCTCCGATTTGGACAAAAACCATACTTATTAGAAAACAGTAAGGACTACATTTGGAAAATTAATGAGAATGAATGAGTCGTTACCCGGAAAAGCTAATAAACTCGACCGGGCTCCCCCCCACCGGAAAAAACATTCTGAAAGTTCTAATAAGTTTCTAATAGGGTTTTTCTGTTTTTGTCTACATTAGCTAGATAAAGGACAGGGGATGAGATTATTTCACCGGGTTTTTTGCTAAATCCAACATTTTACATGATGCTCGATAACTTTCTAAATAACACATGGGGTCTAACCCCTACCCCTATAAAATTAAAATTTTCAAAATTTACCCCTTCACTCCCAGAGACGCGAAATAATTTTATTCTCAATTAGGGGACATTAAAACCAAATAATCAATATTAATTTTCCCCCAATCTGTTTCCCTTGAGTTGTTATTTGGACCTAAAGACGGGACACCAATTATGAAACACCCTGTATTTAAGTTGCAACGGTTAATCTTTGGACAGTTCGTTAGTGAAAACTACTGCATCTATGAACTTCACTTTGGTCTTAAATGAAAGACTTTGGTCTGGAGATATGTCAAATTTAGTTTTTGTGTCATAGGTACTATTAATTAGCGCTAATTAACGATTCAAAATTGCTTTAAGCGCGTGTGTATTGATAGGATAAAAACTGAAACACTTTTGCATTGTAGTTGCACGTTTAAGCATTGTTGGCGCCAGTTTGAAGCACACACAAGAACTGAAAATTCACCTGACCATTATCGTCTCACCAACATCTATATACACTACCCTATCAAAAGTCATGGGATACCAAAAACACTCAAAAAACAGAAACACTCAAAAATATACATATTTTTTGTGTTGTTGCTCCACCTTTTGCTGCAATCACAGCTTCTACTCTCGGGGGCAGACTGTCCACAAGTTTTTGATACGTTTCGACAGGTAATTTTCCCTATTCTGCCATAAGTGTCTTAAACAGTTCGGTCACGGATTTCGGGCGTTCCGCACAAGCGCGCAATCGACGTTCCAACACGTCCCACAGATGTTGTATCTTATTTTGTAATTAATGCAACTGTTGCTCTTATGAATTCATGAACAACGAGAATGATTTGATTTTCTACTTACGATTCGAATCGCTCACATTCCTCTAATGGGGTAGAATATAGAATAAATGGTGTCACTGGCATCTAGTATCTAGTACAGAGGGTAGATTATCGTAAGCGATAATCTGCGGCACCTACTCCTACGAGGGAGTTTTGCGCCATCCCATTAAATAACGACTGCTACGAGATGACAGTAGCAGTCGGGACCGACGGCTTAACGTGCCCTCCGAAGCACGGGGGGGTTTCATGATGGAAGAGCTGCTGGGGATAAACGAACCAGAGGCTGTCACCAACCGCTGGAAAACCAGCTATGGTCAATCGGCAAATGGGTCAGACCAAAGTCCCCCAATAGCCGCGCCCCAAATAGCTGTCCCGCCAGCGGTGGCCCTCAAGCCCTGGCCGTCACCCAACCAGCAGCTGGCCGCGCCTGAAGTTGCTGAACTCCATCGATTGGCAAGCCAACCGACGAGACAACCAGGCCACGGCCACCGTGTCACTGGCATTCCCTCTTTTGAAATATAAGAAACAGATATTTATTTAAAGTGAAAATAATAGGAAACATGATTTAATACATGTCACTGTGCAAATACAAATCTTACTGTCAACAATATTGTAATGTTCCCGATATAACTATATCATTTACTTCCAATTAGACTTAATTTTTTTACATATAATATTGTGGTCCCCCAGTAAGTTAACGCCGAATTTCACTCTCTACATCGAAAATGGAGAAAATATCTTTTATTCTCTTTCAAGTGGATATTATGTTCATATTTTAACATGTCCCGTCTTGCAAGCATCCAGTTTAATATAGTTTCAAAACCCCTTTACAAATAATCCATTTTTAAAAGGGTTCCTTTATTTTTCAGCAACAACGAGAATATTATGTAAAAGATGACGCCTCTTTAATATGTGGATCGATAGCGACTAGATTTTTGTTAGCAAATTTTTGGATTGAGGCGCTGTTTGTCATCTATAAGCCTTTTAATAAAGACGTCTCTCTGTTATCTTCAATTTACCAGCTGAAAGTGTTTCATACTGAATTTATTAACTGGATGCTTTCATAGAACAGAGGCTTATCGGATCATCGGCTTATTAATTAAATAAAAAAAAAGATTATTTAAAAAAACACTAGCACTCTATTTATTAACTTTTAAACAATTTTAAGCCTTTACCGAATTAGATGAAAGTTTTAGTTTTGTTGCACTTCATTTTATTGCCTTTGCCTGTTATTTGAATTAATATTAATACAAAAAAATTTTTACAATTCATTTCCATTTTGTGGTCTTTTATTTACCAAAACACTTGACTTTATTCTGGATATTTTGCTTGTTGTTTCTAATGGTCTGACAGACACTGACTGATATACCCTTCCGAAAAAATATGAATATACAGGTGTACCTTAATATTTTCGTATATTTTGCACATTAGTAGCGTTGTTGTCTATGACTAATTATCAGCAGAAATAATTAATGTCCGTTCAGCGAAAACTCAGCGCCAAAAAGATTAATCACGTTTTATAGACAATCTAAGAAAGAAGTCACTTATTTTTAAGCGGAATAAATTATCATTTTTCACAAGTTCAAAATAGGTTTATATTTGAATGTTTAGTAGAATTGTTCATTATTGAACTGCTTGCAATCTATTAATTTATCAAACTATTTGCGCTTCCGTATAGTGACTCTCTATAAAGGGTTTCTAATGCAAGCAAGTTTAAATATTTATATTTGAGTAGCAGAAGGAATGAGCTTATGTATAATAGAAGAATTAAACTTGTTCATTAAAATTACTTTGTACTCATCCATGAGGGATATTTGAACAATTTGTTCATTTCGAATAAAGGTTGCTAAATGATAAAACCAAAATTGGCAATGGAGGTAGTCTGGTGATATTTTAATGAAATAATTTAATCATTGTCATTTTTTCAACAATTTATTATATAAATACTTCTTTTAGTGTAATGAAATTTATTTCTTAATTTTGATATTGTTTGTAATTTTTAGAATGTTCAGGACATCTTAAATTTCCGAATTTATATACAGAATATAAAGTACATTGGAAAAATTGGCTGTAATATCTTCTATTTATCTGGTTCTATAAATCTCGAATCGTTGTTCTGATCTTAGCTCTTGCGCACGAGCAATAGTTGTACAGGTTTACGACTCTCGTTTTATAAATGTTGTTATAAAATGTTGTTATTAGTATTTCTATTTAACCAAGTTTTGGTGAAATTATTAGTCTTGTAAGCAAACTATTTGAAAAGCTATAGAATTGCTTCAGCGATTGTCATCGACTCATATTTATCAACTGTATTGGCGGCTTTTATTATTATTAATTTAAATCTTCAATTTAAGTCATTAGAATTCGTTTTATTCATTACGTAATTAAAGTGTGTTTTGACATTACAACAGTGTAATAATTTTCCAATTAACACTTAATAGTTCCTATTTCAACTCAGTCAATATTAGTTCTGACAATTTATGTCATAAAATATCATACTTTATTTCCGTATGAGACATTTTAAAGTTATTTAACGTTAATTGATGTATTTTAAGAATTGCAAGTAGGTTTAACAAAGAGGATATTTGATTTATATTTCTGTTAACGAAATTTTGAATTTACTGGAGTTCATTTGTATGTTTAAAGTTTTATACAGTCCTGCATATCTTCCGCTTTATACATGACAGGACAGGGGGGGAAATCAATAAATTTCTAGAAAAATTTCGACGACCTAAGAATAATATTCGGGGAGATATGGATAAAAATGTAACTACTATATTAGAGATGGAGAGTGGAAGTCTGACAAGGACACTCCAAGTATTCTGACTCACCGAGTTTGATAAAAAATAATTTTTTCGTGTAACTTTCACCAACTTAAACATACATGCAAAGCCATGCGACGCACTTCTCAAAATTTTCCGAGAAAAAAAAATTCATGAAGTTTATTATAATTGACGACACTATATAAATATCCTAATTGCAGCATGGATTTTTATTATGTTTAGGTGGTCGAGTGGTAAAACGCTGGCTTTCTGTTTTGCTGGAACAGGTTCAAATCCCGTCTTTGATAATTTTTTTTTTCTCTTCGTAAATTTCTTTTTAACATGTTTGGGGATGTGTAATTCATTTACTAAATATAAAATCCATATACGAATGATCCACAGTGATAAATGAGCATTTAAGAAATAAAGTTTAATTGTCCACATTTAATTATTTTTATAAATTTTGTAACTTTTGAGATGACATTTAACTCACACAAAGATTAAATATTTAATGCACCATGCACCTACTATTAAATATAATGCATCATATTGCTATCTATAGTTTATCAATCATCCTTCGTAACATTTTTAACTAGCACATTGGCCAACAGATTACAATTTCCTATTTCTAGGAGCAGAAGTGTGTTATGAACGGAATTAACTATTACCTCTGTCTTTACCTTATACACTTGAATTATGACTTCTTTTGTTCTTTTTTAAAACAGGAAATAAAAAAAAAATGTAACAACCTTTCAATTTATGTAAATACTAGCTGATATACCCGGCGTTGATCGGGCTCTTTGTTTGATGAAATTTTGCAATATCTAATGTGATATATCTATATAGAGGTTTTTCATTGACGTCATCTAACGTCAGCTCTTCGCCATATTGGTGCACCACCGCTGCTTTCTTGACTACGTAGGATTTGCGCTCGCGCTGGTGCACCAGTATGGCTGCCTTATTGTTGCGATGTCACATGAAAACTCACCATACAGTAAAAATGAACACAAGAAAAAAGCTTAGAATTTATACAGTAAAAATTTATGGAGAAAAACCGTAAATAATTCTTTCAAAATGTTCCCAATGGATGGCCTCTCCAACTATAGCTCTCTATAGTTCTATTCAGCTTCACTCGTGTTGGAATGTTGTGTGTACCTCAATGAGCTTTACGTAATGCAGTCGAAAAATCGTGTATTACAAGTGGGAAAAGCTAAAATTTCAGCTTCCCAACTATAAGGAAAGTGGGAAAATTAATAATGAATCTGTGAGGACCTTTAATCAAGACTTAAAGCAAAGCAAACAACGACCTCACTATTTGCTTAACGCTCAAAAATCTAGTACAGCTCGGATAAAAATGCATAGAAAATAAAAGAAACCCTCTATTCTCGCGCTAAAGGCTTGCAGTCATTGTTGATGGTGCTTTGCGGAGCAATCGCTAAAGTCCTCATTAAACAAAGCAAACAACGAGGTCATAATTTCTTAACGCAGGCAAAAATCCCATTCAGCTCCAGGTAAACTGAATTTTAAAAATAAACTACAATAGAGAGGAAGAAAGAAAAAATTAAATCCATTTTTAGCGATCACTTGGAACCAAAAGAAATATACTTGCTAAATTTCAGGTTAGTAGGCTTCATAGTTTTGGAGATTTCGTGACGAATGAATGAATGAGTGAGTGTGTACATTTTCGCTCTGTATTTTATATAATTGTATAGATAACCTTAGCTAATCGAAATTTTAGATTATGTTTAATTATTATAATTCTTATATGATTTTATAAAAAAAAAGATGGTAGCAATTGGAAAATGGGAAATATGTTTAGTAAATGAATTACACATTCTCATACATATTAAAAACAATTTACGAAGAGAAAAAAAAATTATCGAAGACGGGATTTAAACCCGTACCTGCAAAATAGAAAGCTAGCGTTTTACCAACAGACCACCTGAACACGACAAAAATCTATGCTACAAATAGGATATTTATACAGTGTAATCAATTATAACTAACTTTATCAGGATTTTTTCTCCGAAAATTTTGAGAAGTGCGTCGAATGGCTTTGTATGGTGAAAGCTACACGTAGAAATGCTTTTATCAAATCGTGAGTCAGAGTACTTGGGGTCTCCTTGTGAGATGTTTTCTCAGAA
Organism: Rhysida immarginata; assembly: GCA_023313115.1. Lineage (NCBI taxonomy): Eukaryota > Metazoa > Arthropoda > Chilopoda > Scolopendromorpha > Scolopendridae > Rhysida > Rhysida immarginata. The sequence goes on from JAHWFO010099961.1 coordinate 9,534, forward strand.
CACAAATCTTTATTCAAATGAATCCCGTCAATGAAGACTGTTTACGACTTATGCTTCAACACACGTGGAACTTCAAGACAGATGTGTACGAGGTATAATTCAACACTGCCAAAACTTGGAGGATCTGTGGCGTTTCCGGGATGTTTTACACTACAGAATTGGAACTCTTGTGTGAAATTTAGTATCAAATAGTATGATAAAATTATTATTTATAATAGATAGGTGAATAAATGTTTCGCCCAAGGTACCCATCTCATGACGGCAGACGCGGATTCAGCAAGGCAGGTTTTAGAAGCGTTGAAAGTGGAGTATTTCCAAAACAACTCCACCCATCAAGTTTTGCAGAATGATTGAAATCGTAAATATTGGAAAAACAAATAAGCGCTATTATTACAAATTTATAATTTACAAAAATATGAAGCACTTAATTTCAAAGTCTATATAAGCAGAATAAACAGAATAAGCGCAGCCTACATGTGACCATCACCCAGCCTAGAAGCATTGTTACTTAGAATTACCGCCATTAATGCAAAATTTTTGACACTGAACAACAGTAATACAATCCTGTAAAAGTTGCACATTTCAGAAGTGATTTTAACACATTCCTTTTTCAACACTCCTTCCAATTCGGAGGCCTTCCTTTGAAACTGTTTGAGTGTTTATAGCCAAAAGCTAAAAAAGTTCCATAGGAGTGAGTTCAGAAGCTTTAATGGAAGTTTAATTTTTGGGTAAAATAGATATGCCCCAGTTTCTACTGCATATCACATCTATAGACTTATACATTCTTAGAACTCATGATGAATCATTACTTTCTAAGTGTCTTTAGAAATTTTAAGGATTTTTTCTTCAACAATGCTTTCAGAAGTCTCTGAATACACCATGTAACAAAATTTACTTTGTTCTTTGTTCCTGGGTTAAAAATGTTATTTTTGTATTTATTTAGCCTAAATAGCGGTTACTTCACTGAAACTTTTTTTTTGAAAAAATTGATATACGTACCTTTTAGTGGTTCACAAGTAAAGAGTTCATATAAAATAAAACTACTTGTTCTGAAAAATTTAATAATTAAAAAAAAGTATTTGAAAACATAACTTCCTCATGTAAGTATTGTAGCGACCGCCCCCCTCCCCACTTTTTCTGATACAGCTCCAAAAAATTACTGAACTTTTGCTGCATTTAATTTAAAGATAAAATGTTCATTTCTTTCACGAACTTTCCTATTCTGACCCTAACCTGATTGTTGTTTGATAACCTTTGAATCGACGATGAAGCTTTATGTGCGCGTTTTCAACAATTGACGAGTGACGATAAAACGGAATCGACGAAGCATTGTTTAGGGAGTAATATACCTTCGTTTGCGAGGGATTAACAATAGGATTTTTAAAGCGGATTGGAGGCTTGGTTGAAAGTCGAAGCAGACGTAGTCGACGGGCAAAGCTAGCCCTTTGACCCTACCTTAAGATATTAACTATGATTTTACCGTTCCTTACCGTTCCTTACATGGAACTGGAAAAGAAAAGCGACAACAACGAAGTTAAGTGGCTTAATTTTAACAATGATTATCTTTAATTCATCGTAAATTTATGGAATTACGAACGTTGTAAACCTTATTCTGACGTTTAAGAGACTTTAATCCCGACCGACTCACGACCCAGGAAGGACGAGGGAATTTCTCGTACTTCAGCGACGCAGAAGTCCGGCACGATATCGACGACACCTAAAGACCAAGTAATGTCCGTTTACTTATTATATTTTGGGGGCCCTTTTATCGAGGATCCGAAGCCTAATGACGGCGTCATGACGAAAATAACGAAGTCAATTGTTGACGTTAGACATATCTTCTTCGTCGTGGGGATTTGGGTGGGCGTCCCTTACTAACCTTCCCTTCATTGTCCTGGAATGAATTTTTTAAAGCTTGTTTTGGCCCCCCCCCCCCACTCGGCGTAATTCTTCCCCCGATTCCACCATTGACTGTCGCCGAGATGCCTCAGCCCATCAGTAAGCGTCACGAATAAGTTCGAGGAACTTGGCCCTTTCAGACGAACCCCCTTGAACGATATCAATCGAATAGTGTTTTGGATAAAACCCTGAAATAAGAAAACAAAAAAAAGGTGAACTATTAGTGGGTGAATTAATGAAAAGGAGGTTTTAAAAGAAAGAGAACTCTTGAATTAAAGAGAAAAAAATAATTTAAAGAGTAGAACAAAAAAAAAACGAACTGTTAGTTAATAACCTTAAGGAAAAAGAAAAGATTAACCTCTCTGATACGTTTACAAAAAAAAAGAAATAAGACGACTATGTTTCCGATAATGTTAAAGCCCTAAAAATGATTAAAAGAAAAGAGGAACATTAAAAATGATAGACTTCGAGAGACTTAATTTCAAAAATATTAGAAATTAGTGACAAAGACTTACCTGGATCGGTACTTGATTGGTCTACCGAAATTTTTAAGACTTTTAATTTATTGTATGAATTTTGACATGATAACGATTGATTACGAACTTTAGTGGATTAAGAATTTAAAAAAGAATCAGATAAAGACTGAAACTTTAATGATATCACTTAAAATTTTGACTTTTAAGACTTTTTTTATGTGATATTACTAGTTGATGCTTTAGACAAATTTGTTAATGAAACTTTTTTTTAGTTTTGTATTGCCCCTAACAGCCTACGGGTAACTCCCCGCAGGTTTCCGTAATCGAATCAGTGAAGATAAATTTTTCCTTTCGCTACGGTCGGAGGGAGCAACCAACGTTTGTCTGAGAATTTATTTGGGTTGTTAAAGAAAATTATTCTCACTAACCATTTTAGCTTTGGAATTAGCGACGAAGCGCACGCAGTGCGATATTTGTAACCGCTCCAACAACCTGGGACAATACAAAATGGTTTTTTTTTTGGTTCCTATATCTCACGGAAATAGTAGGAAATGGAAACAAAACTGTTGTGGATCCTCATTTTAGCCATAGCGATGACCAACGTACCGATAATGGACGAAGTCGACAAGATTGTGGCTTCGATAGTTCAACGACGAGTTCCTGTCGCCCTCTTGAGTGAAGAGGCGGTCATCTTAGTTAACTTTCGGCTGGATATCGTAACTGAAGGCGATCATGCTAGGAGAGTAAGAACTTTACGAGAAGAGATACGAAGAATACTTGTGATGCCAGCGGGTGCCCCGAAGGTGGATAATTGGAAGCAATATCCCGTCGACGCCTTCGTCGAAGGTTCACTTGTGAAATATACACTGGGAATGGGTCACGCTCTCGTGGAAAGTATGGAACGTACACTAGCCACTCACACTTAGGTGCTCGCCAGGATGAGCGAAGCGCGCGAGAAGGCCCCCAGCGAGATGGAAGGAGATACTGGACGTCGCTGCTTATCGACCAGGCGAAGATATCAGAGAATACATCGAAAAGATTGAGGCCCGTGCCCTTCTGAATGAAGTACCGATCGAAACACTGCCTCGTGTTTTCCCTCTCCTGGTGCCCGAAGACATGGGACCATGGGTATCCGTCAAAATGCGTGAGCTCCCCAAATGGAACGCCGCCCGTAAGTGGCTGTTAAGACAGTTTGGTGATCAAGCGGGAAAATTCGGGGACAAGTGTCACCTTATGATTCGCCATCAGCAAACAACGGAACGATTCTCCCAATTCGTTTTCGAAATCTGTAACCGCAATCAGCGACTGGAGTACCCTTTAGAAATGGGTGAAATTATTGATTTGTGTTACAACAACATTAGATCTGACGTGCGCAACAAAATTCGTCGTTCAGAGTTCCGCACGTTGAAAGACTTAGAAAACCTAGTGGCTGAATGGAAAGACAGTTTGGCCTGCGAGAGTAAACGAACTACAACCCCCAAAAACAAGGGAAATGGGAAAATAGGACAACAATTACGTGAACGTACCGAGTTTCGCTGTTACGGATGCAACGAACCAGGTGGGATCAGACGGAATTGCGAAACGTGTACTCCTAAAGGCCCAGTGGGGAACCTTAATCTCCTAGGTGCATGACCAATTCCCGGCGAGCGTCATATGCTTAACGGCGAAACTCACGGTAGTGAACAAGAAGATGACACATTAGACAGAGGTGCTCATGTACGGATACCACGACGGAAAAGACGCTATCGCACCAGAATATTCCGACGAACCCGAACTATCCCTGCCTCGGATGATGGGTTGGCCGCCCCTCAGACCAGTGACCACCTGATCCACATATTAAGACGAGAAGTAACTCATGGTAATAGAGACCACTCAACCCCTCCATATGGAGAGAATGTGCTACGAACCCCCGGCCAGGAAGCCCAACTGAAAGGAAGCCCCGAAACATTTGCCATGCCGAGGCAAGACCTCTGGTTTTGGAAGACAGACATAGACGGGACGTGTTTCTCTGCAATGGTCGATACAGGAGCTAAATTTCATTGATTAGCGAAAGGGCTGCGAAGAAATTACATATTAAGCCTATCTACCAACTCAATCCAAAACGAATAACGGTGGCCGACAATAGGATGATCGAGCTCACGAAGAGTGTCTTTGGTCAGGTCACCCTTATATGCGATGAACCATGCGAAACAATACTGGCAGTGGTGGATATTTCCCGGACTGTCCGTTGACGCCATCATTGGCCTTGATCTTTTGAGGGCCTGGGGATGACCATTGCGCCAAGTCGAAATTGGTGCGCGACTACCGCTGCTTGCGACACACCCGACCCCCGCGTAGGAGCTCTACTCAAGGAAATGGAAACAGAAATGGCAAGATCACAGGAAAATATCACGGCTATGAACACGTGATTGTTACAAGCAAGGCCACACCAGTTCGGGTAAAAAAAACGCACCAAAAAAACTGGACACCATCTGTCAACTCGTCACCGAAATGGAAAGCCAGTGCGTCGTGCGTCGGTGCGAATCAGCCTGGTCGTTGCCGTATTTTCTAGTATATCGTGAAAAACCAAAGAACCGCGGTTCGTACTGGACGCACGCAAGCTGAATGCCCTGACCAAGGCAATGTCATATTTCCCGTTGCCGACGGAGCTAATTCTGAGAAAACTGAGCAGGGCGAAGATATTTTCTAAACTCGACCTCAGACATGCATATTGGCAAGTGAAGTTAAGCCAGAGTCCTGCGAAAAGACATCGTTTATGGTCCCGGGGATGGGCGCCTACTGCTACCAGGTGATGCCCTTCGGGATCAAGAACGCCACTCAGACCTTACAGTTCCTTATGGATCAGGTCCTAGACCCTACCATCGAGCCCGAATGCTTCCACTATGTAAACGACATCATAGTGGCAAGCGGGGACTGGGAGGCGCACCTTACCACCTTAACTAAAGTCTTCTGCCGATTACTCGACCACAACCTGAAAGTAAACTTCAAAACGTCAACATTCTTCCAAAGAGAAGTTAAATGTCTTGGATATCGGGTAGACTAAAAAGGACTGCATCCCAACGTTAAAAACATTTACCCTATACTGGCGTATCCTTGCCCCACGCATGTTGATGAAGTCCGACGATTCATAGGCGTGGTTCAGTATTACCACGCTTTTATTCCAAATCTTAGCGCAGTAAACTGGCCCTTGCACCGCCTTGCCTATAAAGACACCATATAGGTTTGGGCCAACAGTGCGAAGAAGCGTTTGAAACTATAAAATGCTATCTAACCACTCCGCCAATATTAGTTCAGCCGGACTTCGAACGACCTTTCGAGATACACACCGATGCCTTGAAACACGTGGTGGGGTTTATGCTAACCCAAGAATATAATGGGTACCGACGCATTATCGCCGACGCCAGTCGATCTTTGATGGATGCCAAGGCCGATTACAGCGCTATCAAGCGGGAGTGCCTCGCCTCCTGTTTGCCATAGAAACGTTCCGTCCATACATCGACGGAACAAAATTCACCATCTTCTGCGATGCGCAATCTCTGAAGTGGATGGCTAACTTCAGAGACCACCATGGAAGGACTGCACGTTGGAATTTACGGCTACAGGGGTTTGACTACGAGGTAGTCCATCAAAAGGGCAAATTGAATAACATCCCCGATGCCCTCTCCCGCTTGACGTGCTTCACCTGCCAGGAAAACGCATCGAAATCTTTTAAGTGCAGCTCAGAAGGTCCTAATACCCACCTTGCTACACGCAACGAAAACATCAAGACCGAAGACCCTTCCTGCTGTAACTTAGGGCGACATAACGCTAGAAATAATACCCGCCCCATGGACTTAACCACCACGCCTCGCGGGTGACGAGAGACCCTTATCATGTCGTGGCATCGGCGCGATGATCTAATCCACCCCGGGGAAAGATGCCTCTATCTCCTCATGAAACACGTCTATCATTGGCCAGGGATGCGACGTGAAATTTGCCAAGGTATTAAAAACTGTCGAGAATGCCAGCAATGTAAGCCCATAAACTGCTATCCGACAGACGAACAAATCCGCAGATCGTTAATGGTGCCTTTGCAACTGTGGGCGATCGACGTGCTAGGGCCCCTAATACGCACCAGAAACGGGAACAAATACGTCATTGTGATAGTTGACGCCTTCAGCGGGTGGACCGAAGCATGCCCTACAAGCCTAATTAACCAACGATTATTGAAGCGATTCGCCAAACTTGGGAAAAGATAGGAAAACCCAATACCATGATATCCGATAATGCGACTTTGGAGCTGTAAAGATGAAACTGAAGGGAAATGCGACTTTCTTCAGGAGAAGAGATTACCTAAGATTCGCCAACGAGAACTCAATTAAAATTACTTACTCAGTATTGTATTTACCTCATATGAATCTCGCCGAACGGTATATTCGGTCCCTCTTTGAGAAGCTTCGCTCCCTCCTTGACGTTTTTAACTCGTCCTCACTACGAATGGGATCTCGTATTCGAAATGTGTACAAACGCCCTACATGTCTCGCCCAACAACGAAACGGAATGCTCACCATTAGAGGTTCTCCAGGCTCGACCAGACTCATCAGAGAAAGTAACGTCGACAGAGATCATACGCCAGATAAATGAAAATGCTTCGTTTAATTTAAATATAAAATGTTCATTTCTTTCACGAACTTTCCTACTCTGACCCCGACACGATTGTTGTTCGTTAACCTTTGAATCGACGATGAAGGTTTATGTGCGCGTTTTCAACAATTGACAAGTGACGATAAAACAGAATCGACGAGGCATTGTTTAGGGAGGAAAATAATTTCGTTTGCGAGGGATTAACAACAGGATTTATAGGGCGGATTGGTGGCTTCGCTGAAAGTCGAAGCAGATGTAGTCGAAGGGCGAAGCTAGCCCTTTGACCCTACCTTACGATATTAACTATGATTTTACCATTCAGACCTTTACCTGAAACTGGAAAAGAAAAGCGACGACAACAAAGTTAAGTGGCTTAATTTTAACAATGATTATCTTTAACTTGCCGTAAAGTTATCGAATTACGAACGTTTTTAACCCTATTCTGACGTTTACACCCGACCGACTCACGACTAGGCTTGCCAACCCTCCCGGATTGCCCGGGAATCTCCCGGATTGCCCGGGAATCTCCCGGATTGCCCGGGAATCTCCAGGAATGAGACACAATCTCCCGGAATGAGACACAATCTCCCGTCTCCTGGGCAACCCCTGCCCGGGAGGTAGAAATCTTTGGGAATTGCGTTTCAAAATTGACAAAAGCTTGAAATAAATCAATGTTTGATATAAAGTGGCTGGCCAAAAAAAAAAGTCACGATGTCAGTTTACACATACAAATTTGTAATGGGAAAGAAAGCTGACATAGGTAGAAAAGTTGCATGTTAGCGCACACGACAACCTTCAAATAGTGAAGAAGCAGTGTTCAACTAATCATTTGAAATCAACCCATGTCTGACGAAGTTACACGCGGCTGCGGAAAAGACGCTTCGGATTTCAAGAAGGGCCAAATTATTGGACTGCACCAAGGGTTGAAATCCTCCAAGCAGATTGTTGAAACCACCGGCATCGGATTGCGAACCGTCCAGCATATTACTAAATCGCGGAAAGAAATGGGCGAACACACATCCTCGCGGAAAAAGGTATGGTCAAAAACGATCCTCAACAATCATGATCGCAGATCATTAAAACGATTGGTAAAATGTAATCATAAAAAACTTCAGAAAGCTTCAATACAGGATTCAATAAGACGAGAACTACGAAGACTGGGCTTAAACAGTTGTGTTGCGACAATAAAGCCTTTAGTTACTGCGACTAATCGGAAAAAGAGACAGCAATTTGCAAGGTGTAAAAATTGGACCTCTGAGCAATGGCGGAAGATTATGTGGACCAATAAAATCCGATTAACTCTCGTCCAACATGATGGTCGCATCAGAGTTAGAAGGGAAATGCATGAAGCAATGGACCCGTCATGTACCGTACTCACTGTTCAAGCCTCTGGAGGAAGTGTTATGATCTGGAGTTGCTTCTGCTGGGCTGGACTAGGCTCAGTAACATTGTACAGCAATAATATGAAATCTCCAGAGTGTCTGAGCTTATTGAGTGACCACCTTCTACCTTCAGTACAGCATTTCTTTCCCGAAGGTGATGACAGTGAAATTTATAATATTGATTTCAAAATCCTACAATAAAGCATTGGTGTTTGCGTAGTAGTCGACTGGAAACCGTTCTACTCCTTAAAAAATAACAATGATAAAGATGTTAATGGAATCTTTGGAAATTTTAAACGATAACTTGCAGATTGTATTTTTAGAACTTCTGTATCACCAATCCCTAAACCCTTCTTTATCACCAGCCATATTTGTCACACGATCCTTTGACGTTTTGCAACCTTTTGCACCATCAGATTGGAACATATAAATCTGTTCAGGTAGCGCATGACAATAAAGTTCGGTCTCAACTGCGTTGTACACATTCTCTGGAGAAAACTCTGAATAAATTTGGGTTCATTCGTTAATTAACCAATTTCCTGCAGCTGAAACATTTGCTTCCTTCTGTTGCCGCATATGCGCTTGTAAACGATGTTTTCACGTTTTATCCAGTGGTGGAATCATCCATCTGTCGCAACAAAATTTGTTTTTTCCATTTTGGTCGCAAGTTCTTCAGCTCTATGGTTCACGCGGGCATCTCTTTCAACACCTGTCAATCTGTTGATCCTTCCGATTTCTAGGCTATTTACATTTTCGTTATGCACGAGAGCATCTCAATAGCACAATTTTTCAAAATTTTGGAAAGGAGAGGTTGGGAAATTTTCAATTGAACTGCTGCATTTCGTTGATTCATTTTTCGGAAGTTTATTAAACATCCGTATTATGTCTATTTTATCCTTTAGAGAAAGATCATTTCGTCATTTAACTGGTTGGACAGTTGTGGACAAAAGAAAGGAAAGGAATGAGTACAGAGCTTTTAAGAGCTGATGTGCAAGTATGCTATGATCATCATCTAAAATGTAATGAATTTCATGCCTTCGCACCACAAAATGTTCAGCTGTTACATGGCCAGAAATGGAGCAAACTACAAATTTAAAAAAGTATTCAGCGAGAACAGCAATGACAGTTAAATTATTTCGATTGCATAACTTATATGTTAACATCAATCACTTATTACCATTTTATATATACTCAATACTGATATCTACTCAATCATTTTCCTGAATATGTTCAAAATGACATAAAGCTCAAATTACATTTTGTTTATTTATTACAGAAGTTTAATGATATTCTGAAACAGCATCATTAATACCCATACAGAGATTGAGTCAAAAGTAGTGGCCGACTCGGGAGGGGGAGGGAAGAGTTTGACGAATTCTCGGCGAAGACCATTTACCACTAGGGTATATCGCAGTTTATTAAGAGAACAGAGTGGAAGAAACGTCAGTACGAATTTTAATGCCATAGGCATTGTGCCTCCTGCGTCAGCCAATGTAAAAAAATATAGCAGAAAAATTGGTGATACGCAGGCTCCTTCGTCACTATTGGAAAAAGGGACCAGTGCGCGAGCAGTAGCCGCCGAAATTTGCAGGGTGGAAGGTCAGGGTGTGACCAATGAACGGACAGCACGACGGTGGTTCTCCCGCTTTTCGTCTGGAGACATGGGTCTGAAAGATGCGCCAAAGAGTGGAAGACACGTAGTGGATGACGCAGCCCTACGGCAACAAGTGGAAGCCAACCCAGGCAGCACCACCCTTGGACTAGCGGCGGACATTGGGACATCACAGTCGAGTGTGGATTGACATCTACACGCCATGGGAATGGTTAGCAGGAGCTGCCCGGTTGTGCCCCACGAGCTGACGCCCGCGCAAACAACGGGTGAAGGTGTGTTGTCAACTGCTGGAAACAATCGAGGTTCTGCCACATTCAGAATACAGCCCCGACCTGGCACCTTCCGACTACCATCTCTTCCGGTCCATGGCGCACTTCCTGCGTGGACGGCGCTTCGCCAATGTCAGTAAATTTTTCGTCCAGAAGCCGGAGGAGTGATTTCGCGAGGGCATCCGCCAACTGGCTGATCGTTGGATGAAGACCATCGAGCATGACAGACTCTACTTTGAAGATTAGCAACGAATGGTTCCTGTCTGGTACCTATTTAAAAGTTTGCGCGGTGATCAGCCACTACTTTTGACTCAGCCACTGTATTACTCGTATTAGCACAATCAGCCCTTAAAAATACATTTCATGTTTCAAGCTAAGGTAAAACACCAAGGTTTGTTATAAATGACCGTAATTAATGACGTATTTGTCTATTACTGTACGCCTACAATAATCTTTTTTATAGTCAATTTGGTTGGTTTGGTTTATTAGAATTTTTGGTGTCAACTACTAAGGTCATTTTGCGCCTTTTACACAAGTTATATCTGTACGCAGGCCGAGACACACAAACATCCATGCCCACGGCGGGATTCATACCCACGACCAGGTGGAATCGAGAACTAGAAAGCCTACGCCCTAGCCCTCTCGGCCACCTGGCCGGCTAGTCAATTTGGTCATTAAACATTAATTCTGATTGCAGGTTTCTTGAATTTGTGCAAATATAAGGTGATCCAAAGGTCAGAAAAATTTTTAAAACTCAATAATTCGCACACAATGTAGATAAAAATATTCTGTTTGGAGAGAAACGATTGAAATGACGTCGACTTTTTTCCAGGGGAAAAAAGTTCATGCTAGAATTGTTCAGTAATTGACGATCAGTTTATGCAAATTTTCAGACTGTATAAAAACAGCAGCACTCGCTGCAAACGCTACTTCGGAAGGACGGTACATTTATCATTTGTAAGCCGATAGTTAATCAGGCATCTTACCATTTGAAAATTTACATAAACTGATGTCCGTAACTAACAACATCTAACTGGAACAATCACGAACGGAATAAGCGCGACTGGAATACGTCTCCTGGAATTGCCAGTCTGAGGGTTGGCAAGCCTACTCACGACCCAGGAATAAGGAGGGAACTTCTCGTACTTCAGCGACGCAGAAATCCGGCACGATATCAACGACGCTTGAAAACCAAGTAATGTCCGTTTACTTATTCTATTTTGGGGCCCTTTTATCGTGGATCCGAAGCATAATGGAGGCGGCATGTTGAAAATACCGAAGTCAGTTGTTGATGTTAGATTTATCTTCTTCGCACGCGGGGATTTTGGTGGGCATCCCTTACTAACCTTCCCTTCATTGTCCTGGAATTAATTAATGTGTTAGAGCTTGTTATTTCACTCCCCCACTCGGCGCAATTCTTCCCCCGATTCCACCATTGGCCATCGCCGAGATGCCTCAGCCCATCAGAAAATGTAACGAAAAATTTCCAGGAACTTGGCCCTTTCATACGAACCCCCTTGAACGATATTAAACAAATAATGTTTTGGATAAAACCCTGAAATTAAAAAACTAAAAAAAAAACGAAACAGCGAAAAAATAAAAAAAAAAGGTGATAGAACTATTAGTGGGTGAATTAATGACAAGAAGATTTTAAAAGAAAGAGAACTCTAGAATTACTTACTTACTTACTTTTCAAACCCGCTTATGCGTTGGGGTCGCTGGGGCAGCATCCCTATGCAGGATCTCCAGCGAAGGCGATCTTCTGCCATCAGGCGTATGTTCTCCCTGGTAATATCCAAGCGAGTCGAACCCAGATTCTCCGTGTAGTCTAGGACCTAGTTCTAGGCCAACCCCTTGGTGTCTTAACCACCGGCTTGGAAAATAACAACTGCCTAGGGAGACCAGTTTGCTGCATCCGAATCACGTGGCCATACCAGCACAACTGAGATCTCTCAATGCGAGAAGTAGCTGCTCATTACCTAAAGACTCCCTTACTGTGATGCTGTGCACTCTATCTAGTAGGGTAACACCTGCCACACCTTTCAGAAATCTCATTTCGGCCGCTTGTACCCGCGATCGCACTCTTTCGGTCATTACCCATGCCTCATGACCATAGGTGAGAATGGGGACAAAAATAGATTTGAAGACGGAGAGCTTGGCTTTGTTACCCAGCTCGCGTTTAGTTACCACGGATCGTCACAGTTCACGCTGACACACCTTGCTACATCGATCCGAGCATCCAATTTTTTATCCTGTCACCTATCACTCGTGAATGCAATCCCGAGATACTTGAATTTCTCCACCTGTCTCAATGAGGCTCCCCTAACATGGAGAGCGCACTGAGCAGGCTGTTTTGAAAGGATCAGAACGTCAGTTTTGGCCACACTGATCTTCATCCCAGCTTCTTCACGTTTGGCTGCAAACCGGTTTAGTTCATGCTGAAGGTTCGTGCGAGAAGACCCAAGGAGGACAAGGTCGTCAGCAAAGAGCAACCTCTCCACCAGGCAGTCGCGCACACAAACACGCTCATTGCCTCGGCTGCCCCTGTCTATCCAGTTCATAAAGATAATGAACAAGAGGGGCGAGAGTGCGCACCCTTGGCGGAGTCCAACACCCATGGTGAACGGTCTTGACTTAATGCCATTTATCCGGACACACATCTCAGAGCTCTGAGATGCGTTGTGCACCTGAGTGGATGCCTCCTTATCATGGGTCAGAGGTTTGGGTGCTTTAAGGATTCTGTGAGCTAAGCCCTGCTACTCTAGGGTCACTCGTACCAGAAAGGTCATGGTTGAGAAGTGAGAAAAGAGTATCCAAACAAACATATATCTCATGATATCGTTTCTAGAATTAAAGAGAAAAAATAATTAAAGAATAGAATTAAAGAAAACGAACTGTAAGTTATTAACTTTAAGGAAAAAGAAAAGATTAACCTCCCTTATACGTTTACAGAAACACGAAATGAGACGACTATGTTTCCGATAATGTTAAAGCTCGAAAAGTGATTAAAAGAAAAGACGAACTTTAAAAATGATAGTTAGATTTCGAGAGACTTAATTTCAAAGATATTAGAAATTAGTGACAAAGACTTACCTGGATCAGTACTTGCTTGGTCTACCGAAATTTTTAAGACTTTTAATTTATTGTATGAACTTTGACATGATAACAATTATTCACAAACTTTAGTGGATTAAGAGTTTTAAAAAAATTCAGGTAAAGAGTGAAACTTTAGTGATATCACTTAACATTTTGACTTTTATGACGTTTTTTTTATGTGATATTGGTAGATGATGCTTTAGACAATTTTGTTAATGATACATTTTTTAGTTTTGTATTGCCCCTAACAGCCTACGAGTAAGTCCCCACAGGTTTCCGTAATCTAACCAGTGAAAATAAGTTTTTCCAATTCGCTATGGTCGGAGGGAACAACCGACGTTTGTCTGAGAATTAATTTGTTTTGTTCTTTCTCACTCTTTAAGTAAATTATTCTAACTAACCATTTTAGCTTTCGAATTTGCGACGAAGCACACGCAGTGCGATTTTTGTAACCGCCCCAACAACCTGGGCCGTTACAGTATATAAAAAAAACCCATGGAATAGATAAAATTTCTGATTACAGTAAAATTTCATATATTTAGATGTGAAGATTTTTTCGCGAGTTACGTTTAAATTTCAGGTCACGCTCATGTTGTCAATCCCCATCAAGTTTTCGTTGTACACTCCCTATTAACGATGCTCAAAATCAAGACTATCTTGGAGGAAGCGTTAGCCTTGCGCTTCTGATTAAGCACTCTCGTGCCCACAAAAGCAAAGTTTGAACAGCTTAGTTAACAGTTTCCATCATTTTCAGTTACATCCTAATGTAATAAAATGAATACAACGCAAGAACAAACTTCTTCTTACATGGTGATATTATAACCAGTACATATTTTAACTCTCAGTAGTATCTTGACCAGCAGAAGACGGATGCTAGGATCATCTTTTCACCTAAAATTTCTCTTGCAATTAAGTATATCATCAGCAATCAAGAAAATGGTTACCTTAACTGTGGATAGCAACATCAAAGGAAATACAATCTCAGTCAAAACCGCACGTCCACAACATATTTATTAACCTGAATACGTATTTCGGAATCTACGCGTCCATTTTTCAACAAGACTAATTGCTACATCGACAATCGAACAGTGAAGTGTACATTTTCTTCAGGTGGGACGTAAGCAGTGCTTACACGATTCTCACCCTTCCGGAATAAATTCCACATGAAATACACTGAAATAGGCAAGAAACCTAACTAACCCAAGTAGGTCTTCCACATTATGAAAAAACAAATAATAAGATTGAAGATTGTCAGGAGAGTGGGAGAGGCGGAGGGGGAAAGTGGTATTACATCTTCCAAATATCTGGGAAGGAAACGTTGCCAGATTCGGCTTGATAGAGCCTGTCGCTGAGAAATGATATCACCATCATAATCAAATCAGAAGGGAACCCGTCTCTAATTATCTTCTCGATTAGCCCCTCGTGCCACACTTGATCGAAAGCTTTGCTGACATCAAGAAAAACCACGCTGCAATACATGGAAAGGTTTACTAATTGCTATATCGACAATCGACAATCGAACAGTGAAGTGTACATTTTTTCAGATGGGACGAAAGCAGCGCTTTCACAAAGCCCATCGAACCAGAATAAATTCCAAACGAAATACACTGAGGCAGTCAAGAAGCCTAACCAACCCAAGCGGTTTTTCATATTATACAAAAAAGAAAATAAGATTGACGATTTTCAGAAACAGAATACAAACGAAATAAAAAACAAGGAGAAAGAAGATTATCACATCTTCCAGTAGTCTGGGAAAGAGACGTTGCTGATGTCTTAAAAGCTGATGTCAAGAATGTACTTTGGTTTTCGATACTTCATATCCATTGAGTTCTTCAGTATTCCAGTCACTAGGTCATTGTCATGAATCTTCATCTTCTGCAAGATAATCAAAAGGAGATCCTGTATAAACTTTCCGATGTGGACCATGTCTAAATCCGAGTGGATGGATTGGTTTTTCACAGTCATTCTGTCAAGCTGGGCAATGGTCCTCAGGGTCCATTCTTCAATGACTGCAGCTCACTCTATCTGCTTCTACAGATAGTCGCCGACGCAGGCATGCCACAGAGGAGTATGGTCCGAATAATCGACTTATACAGAAGTAACTTGTTGTCGATGCTGAGGGTGCTGTTGCGGCCCAGGAGAGCTATGAGACTGTACTTAGCCCTCTTCGTTTTGTTCAGAGCGTAGGTCACGTGACGATTCCAAGAGAGTCTTGAGTCGCTGATAACACCAAGGTATTTGTAGTTGTCTACCCAGTCCAGTTTCTTATTGAATAGAACAAGAGAATCTGGAGGACGCTTGAACTTTCGGTTGAAGTAGATAGCCTTGCACTTTCCGACATTAAGGTTCAACTTCTAGCAGTTAAACCAGTCTTCGAACATCTTCAAGGCTTGATGCAGACGAGTGATAACATGAGCCAGCTTGTGTGTCCATGTCATAATGGCAGTATCGTCAGCATAGAAATATAGATTACAATGTTTAGGGTTCGGGAAATCATACACAAAATAATTAAATAGCACTGGCCCGAGGACAAAACCTTGAGGGACACCGGCCTTTACAACACGGGGCATGGATAGATTTTCCCCAACTTTAGCTTGGTATGACCTATCAGTTAGAAAGGATTTCACCATCAAAATCAAATCAGGAAGAAACCCGTCCCTAATCATCTTGTAGACAAGGCCCCCATGCCACACTTGGTCAAAAGCTTTACTGACATCGAGGAATACCACACCGCAGTACCTGGAAAGGTTCAAGGAGGTGCTCAGGTCTTCTACGAGCCTCCATATCTGCATCTGACAAGAGTGGGTGGCACGAAAGTCAAACTGATCTTTCCGAAGAAGATCATTGGCGAGGCATCGTTTCCTCCAAAATTTTAGACATTGAGTGGAGCAGACTAGTAGGTCGGTAGCTCGAGGGAGTTGCTGGATTTTGTCCCTACTTGGGGATACTCAAAACAATAGATTGTTTCCAAGATGCAGGGAAGTAGGAAAATTTCCAGCCGTCGCTAATGATATTGGTGAGAAAGTCAATAAAGTTCTTAAGGGGGATTCATAAGGGCGTTATTGCTCGCCACGATCTCTCTGATCTCGATGTTGTTCTTCGTTAAATGCTGTGGGACTTCATGAAAGTTGACAAGACCATCTTCCACACACTGAGACATGATATGACTCTCGGGATTGTTGTTGATAGGAGTAACAAATTGCATTTCAAGTGAATCTGCAATGACTTGGGCCTTGTCCTGATCAGTTTGCACATAGTCACCTTGTGGTGTACGGAGTGGAGGAAGCATATCATTCTTCTTCTTCTGTAATGCTCTAACCATACTCCAAATGGAATTATCGCGAGCCGACAAGCTTTTGAGTTTGTCGTTCCATCTAGTGTCGCGAAGCTCTTTCATCTCCTCTTGAACTCTTCGCACTAGCCTGTTGTACTTGGTTTTGAGCCAAGGTTCACGATAGCGTTGCCATAGACTAGATTCTTTTGGCAATTAGGCGCTGGTTTCCAGGAGTGAGTTGGATTCGATGAGGAGTATTATTCTTCTATGGCAATGTTAATACATCTGGTGATGTCTTCAACACGTTGATCGATGTCCTTCGTACAGTACGCAACGTCGGGATGGCAGCCATAGTCCTTACGAATATCTTTGTAGAGCTTCCAGTCTTGATGATGTATGAGTTCCTCTCGGAAATTTATGTCAACATTGTCAAATTTCAACGCCACAGGCTTGTGGTCAGAAGAAAGGTCATCGATCGTGAAGATATTATAGGATGTGAAGAAACCCTTCAAGAGCGAGATGTCTAAAACGTCACTTGTAGGGGCGTGGTCGCAGTAGTAGATGTCCTCCACAGGTCCAGCTGCGATGATATCATCTTTTCCTTCTATATACCTAAAAAGAATCATGCTGTTGTAATTCTGCGTTCTGGAGTTCCAGCTTGGGTGTTTGCCATTTAGGTCACCAGCCAAGACAACTGGAGTGTCACCACTGAAGATTTCATCAAGCTCGCTAACGTCATGATAATGTTTAGGTGAATTGTTGAGCGCCACGAACTTCACTTCACCACAGGAGACGTCAATGATAATGATGGAGGCCGATTCCATACCTGCATAAGACTTGGAGACTAATTCTTGCTGTTGAATTCCTGTCTTAATGATGATCGCAGCGCCCCCAGAAGCACATCTTGCAGCATTTGAAGCCATTCGATTCTTACGGTACACACAATAGCCAGGTAGCTTGAAGTCTTGGCTTGGTTTGAGGTGCGTTTCACAGAGGAAAGCAACGTCGATTTCTTGCTTTATCAGAAAAATGTGAAACTCGATACGCTTTCGGGGGGTCCCCCAGCGTTCCATATCACGCACCGAAGTTCACCAGTATAACGTTGTGCAGCCCTACTAAAAATTAGTTGGTCGTAAGGAGCCCACTCAACTGTGGGTAACGTTTGCCTAGATTAGAAACCGGATGAAAGATACGTCCTAATTGCTTATAAATATCTGGTAAATCGTTGATTTTGAGGCCTTTATCTTCCGGTTTAGCATCCTTTGAACCTGGGGGTATTTTGGACATTTCGTGTGCTTGAAGTGTGCTGTCCACCACATCTGACGCACTTTGGGAGGTCTTTTAATCTTGGGGCAATCTCTTGACTGGAGCCCCTCTGCGCATTTGTTAAAATGAGGATCTTCCGTGAGACTGTCTTCCCAGAGGGGGAGTTCCAGCAAGACAGTGCGATGTGTTATACGGCTGCAATTGTTCGGGGGTGGTTTGAGAAACACGACCAAGAGTTCCAAGTACTACCCTGGCCCCCTAATTTCCCAGACCTCAACCCAATCGAGAACTTTGGGATCTTAGTTACGTGTCCGAAGCGCAGGCAGTTGTAACACTGTAGTGGCTTCTTGTTCCCTCGAAAGGCCGCCACTGATACTGCCAGCGGTCCAATACGTGTGACTTTATTTCAATGACTGGTTGTGTTCGATTTTTTTGAGTAGAACCAAAACCATCGGCATATCAATGGATCCTTTGGCTTTCCTCAAACGAATTACATTTTCTGGGAAGTAGTTGGCTCTTTTAAGTCTTCTTGGAAGTCATCGAGGTCATACATAGCATCCACATTACGAATCACGTATTTCAAGACTTTCTCCGACTTCAGTTGATGATGCTGAATTTTTAAAATATTATCAGATTTAATTCCAGAGACTAACCTGTTGTGAGTTTCTTTGTCTTCACATTTAACTTTGACGGTTTCAGCTCTGCCTGTATGAACAGTGATCTTTTCCAATGGAACATGCTTCTCGAGCTCAGTAAGAATCGTCTTAACGGGATGCCATGAGTCCGCACGATAATCGGTGGGACATACCTCTTTGTGATCCTATGGTCTTCATTAGCCGAGCGATTCTGTCCATTCTTCGGATTCCACATGCTAGACGCGCTTAGGACTTCTTCGTTTACTCTGGAGACGGTCTTTAGGTTAACGATCCTCGTGCCTTTTCTGAAGTTTTTATTATTGACACCAATCCAGGGATTGTCATCAACTTCTTCATCGGTTCCGTCAGAGTGACTTCACTTACAGCCACCGTTTGTCGAACAGTCACTATTTTTTATTATATCCATAGACTCCACACTATTAGAAGAGGAAATAGTTTTTAAAACATTACTTACCTTGCTGTTATCAACTAGATTATCCTCCGTGGTGTTTCTTGCCTTCGGAGTCCCGGAGCATTTGCCAAAGACTTCCTTGAGTTCATTTATCTTGTCAATAACATCTCTACGAGAGTCTTGAATTTCCTTGTTGATACCTGTGAACTTCTCCTCAAAAGTTTTGTGTAGGGATTTGACTTTTTCCTCCAGTGCACTATACTTAGCGTTTATTTCATTCCGGAGAGCTTCTAAAATTTCCTTGGACACTAGGTCAAATGCAGCAAACCTAGTATCCAAGCAGGCATCCCGGTAGGCCTTTTCGCAGGACACAGTTTTACCATCCACCACTAGCAAAGGCTCTTTAGCCGACTTCAACGTGGTTAATTTTGACAAAGCCATTATATATAATTGTATAGAACGGGGGGGGGGAGAGTAACCTCGCAGCTTGGTGTGTGTGTGTGCTAAAGAAGCCGTCCTAAGAAGGACGCACCTAGCTTTAAGAAAAAAGAACAAGTCAGGTTTGCGAGAAAATTAATTCTACGCCAGGGACCCACTCATGAATGATATGAAAAAATGTCATTAGTTAAGTTTGCGAGGAAATTAATCCCAACGCCAGGGACCCAGAAGGATACTGAGCGTCTTGATGTACTAGTTTACGGGAATATTAATTCCAACGCCAGGGACTAGCACATAAGACGTAACAGAAGGTAAATAACGCCCTGAAAAGGGCGCACCGTAAAATGATAGTAATGAGATGATACCTGAAAAGAGAGTAGAGGTGATACCTTGAAGAGCTAGTCCGTTTGAATCCTGTGTCCTGTCCTTGGATCAGTCCTGTCCTTCGATTTAGAGGTGCTTCGATTTAGAGCCCTAATTACTATATAGTGGCTCGGGGCTATTTATATATATAAGGAACCACTCAGGTTCCTTTACTAATTGAAAGTACAAATACATACATAACAAAGGACCAATCAGGATCACTTTAAACAGATGGATGACAATCTAAAAAATAACAATATAATTAACAAGAGTCTAGAGCTAAGACAATTATAGTCTGTGCAATAAAAGAAAAAACTGGCATGGTGCCAGAATCTGCTATTATCCAATCAGACTATTATCCAATCCAATTTTTTCTTTTATTGTACAGACTATAGGTGTCAAGTAAGGTGAATCATAAGACAAAGCCGGTATCCAGTCCAATCCAAAAATATATAGACAAGAGCAACCATGTTGTCATTGTTGATAAGGCCCAATATATAGAAGGGATAGAGGCATTATTGAATGAAGGCCCTTACATTTTACTAGATAAGAACCCTTTAGAAAGGTTGGTAAATCAAACCAGAGAATGCTTGAAAAGTTGTAGGTACATATTCAAAGACGTTAAGATATGTAGGCTAATCCCCACTAACCCAGTTCTTCCTAGGCTGTATTGCTTGCCCAAAACACACAAACCAGGTAATCAATACTGACCTCTTATAGATAATACAAATTCACCCACGAGCATGGTAGCACAATTTCTCGTGACTAAATTTCGGGAATTCAAACTACCTGGGTATGACATTTCAGTTCAAAATAATGGGGATATAGTTGAGAAACTAAACAAAGTGATCCTTAAGGAAGGATGCATTTTAGTGCCCTTTGATGTTTGCGCTCTTTGTTCCATCAAAGAGACCTTGGATGTGCTAGAATCGGTATTTGAGGACAACTCGGTTTTACTGGGTGAGTCTAGAGACAATGTGCTCGCCACTAGGTTATGCTGCGCTAATAACCTCCTATTATTCAATGGCAAATTTTATAGGATGACAGAGGGCACACCCATGGGATGTTGCATTAGCCTCTTTCTTGCCAATTTATTCTTGAGACATTTTGAGAATCAGACTCGGGAAACGTTCCAATACTTCCCTTCTATTTGGTACAGTATGTGGACGAAGTTTTTACAGTCTTCGAAATCTCCAAATACAATCTTGATCAATTCCTTACTGACCTTAACAGCATATCCAATAGCATTAAATTTACTATACAAGTTGCCTTTCCTGGGCATCTTTATCGCCAGGGACACTAACGACATGACATTTGATGTCTATAGGCAACCCATTTTTGTGCCGGCTTACATCAATAGATACTCTAATCACTGCTTTGCACACAAGATATCAGCCTTCAGACAGATAGTAGTTAAAGCTTTTAACCTTCCCCTCACCAAACAGTAGAGGGAAGACGAATTTTTCCAAGATTAAAAGTTATACAGCCAGTAATGGATACACTGGGGACTTGATATGTAATCTCATCCGAAAACATACCAGGAAGCAAGCAATACTGGAGGCAACCACTCTTGAACCAGCAAACGATAGAATCAAATTTTTGTCGTTCCTTCCCATAGAAAACTCAGTAGGGGACTGGATAAGATAGCCAAAAGATTTGGACAGAAGTTTGGATACAAAAGCTCAAGTACTCTCAGGAGACTCCTGGGATGCATCAAGGATCGGATACCACCGGACCAGAATTCAGATAAATTGGAGTGTGGGACGTGTGATTCCGTTTACATTGGGCAGTCTAGAAAGAAAGTGAATGCCAGGATCAAGGAGCAGTTTAGGCACTTCCGCTTGTGCAACCCTGATACTTCGGCCTTCGCTCAACGTATTATATAGACGAGACATCAAGCCAGACCTTACGGCTATAAGGTCCTCCACAAAACGGACGACTGGAGAAAGTTCAATTACCTGGAGACGTTGGAAATTTACATAGAGAGGGGAGACAACGTTCTTAATGGCGACAATGCACAGTGGTTTAGGGTCTCATACACGCGATCGAACCCTCTAACTCCTTAAATAGTCACCAAACGAGGTGAAAATTTAACCACACGGGCTTCAAGTCATGTAGTCGACTGACAAAAAACGTTTTGGTGCAGCTTGTCATCTCCAACCCCTAGTGAGGGTAGAAATATGTGTACCGTTTAGGAAAAGGTGCAACTGTACAAGAGGTATTTTATTAGGAGCTTTAGCATAAAAGCTACGGATAAGAATGCGATCTTTGTCTGTACGTTTATCCGGGCGGCCGCCCGCCGTTTGCACGATAACTTGATAACGGATTAACTATTTCAAATTCTGTTTTCAGAAATATGACCATTAAAGTCATAGCTTGGCCGTATCAACTTTTTTAAATTTTTCGTGGACCCCATCATGTCGAATTCACGTGCTAAAACAGTGAGTGTAAAGAATACAAAGATACTGGCATATCATATAATAATCGATTTCTGAAGTAGGAATATATTGTTACTGTCTGTTCATCTTTAAGTCATTACTGACATCGGCGCGCGCACGTGAAATCGCTTTATCAACGCACGATTGCTCAAGTGCTCATAATCTATAAGCTTATTACTAAGTAGAGGAAAAATGGAGCTACTTATTGGTTTTATTTTACACACTATTTGAATCACCCTTCATCATTTCTACTTTTTTTGAGGTAGAAGGTTGAAATTCGGAATGTAGTTTACTGTGGGCATGTGCACCTTAACTATTTAGTTTGGTTGTCATTAGTCCACTAAGGTTGGATTTGGGGGTGGAAATTAGAGGGGAACAAAAGATTTAGGTGTGTTTATGCATATAAAGGTGTGAAATTCGGTATGCAGATTTCTATAAACCAGGTCTCCATTTTGTGGAGATTTTTTTCCCCGACGTGGTAAATCATATATGGAGCAAGGAACAGGGGAAAATTTCCCCGACTTTCCAAATAGCACTTATAAGATAGCAGTAAACACAAACACAAACACTAGACGAAAAGGCACTCCGTCGCAGAAACTTTTCACGACTAGAATAAAAAACATTTATTTATTCTTCACTAAAGCTGAGCACTCAACGAAATTAATGTAGGACTACGACGAGGCACATACACATTCGTGACTTCTTTAGCACGAACACAAATGCGAGAACTAAAGGCGAACACAGAAGATGCGTCGTTATCAACCCATCGGAAACTGGACGAGCACGAGAAACACTTTAAAGAACAGGCTGATGTACGAATCTACTTCGACGTATCCTCGCTGAAATTAGGAAGATAAACGCTGATAATTAGGAAGATTAGGAGATTAAAGTGAAGGACAAATTCTGACGCTTCTATGTTTAGTTACCAAAGCGCCCTCAAAAGACATGGAAAGATCGTAAAGGTCGGAAGTCAATTAAAGTATTTTCCTCAAATACACATATTTCTAAAAGGGTAAAGAAAAGTTCATCTATCGTGCTCAATCCGAGGAGTCGGATTCAAATTGTAGTTTCGTTGGAGTGACCATAACCGTGGGTGACAGGCGTAATGCGCACCTCGTGCGCTGGTGGAAAATTTCCCCTGTTCCTCGCTCCATATATGATTCGAGAGAGAATGGGAAAATTCCTAACCAAGCACTATGAGCGATAATGTCCAATTCGGCCTCCGGAATAGAAGCCACAAATAAAGAGAAGGAATCTATTCGGGTTCCACAGCATACTATGGTCAATCGTCTGAACGCAGTTTCACGTACCTGAAGAGGTAGTTGAATCGTCTGCTCGCAGTCAGAGCTTTAGCCGCTTGCTTCCCCGTCGCCTACTGATGTTTCCAACGTTGGCGGGCTTTTACTGCTAAGCGTGGGCATATCGTCCTGCTCGGGCATACTGACTTCTAACCTCACCTCCAGCACTGGTCCGATGACATGCTGGAGCTCGTCCCTAATTGAGTTGTCATTGGCGAAGGTTGCAGTCATTGGAACACTCGTCTTGTCGCGTGTCGCTTGCTCGCGTCGAGACTTCATTCGTCGCGCCCGTCGTTCCTTCGATGCTGAGGGCTTTTTCTGAGCGGTCGTTTCGTGGCTTGGCTATGGTACTCCACTGTCCTTTCACAAACGTTTTTCCTTCGAGATTCCCAGCCTTTTGCTTGTCGATGCCATGTTGCCCTCTCTCTGCTCTCCCCTCCTTTCCTTCTGACGTCACCTTTCGTGCTCCAATCCCGAGTTATCTCGTGAATTTCTCGGATTGTCTGAGATTTTAGGACGCTCGAGATATACGTCACGATCCCTGCCATTTGACACGTGACAACTATTTAGTTTGGTTTTCATTGGTATACGGGGGTGGGGTTCAGAGAGGGCAACATATCATGTGCTGTTTAGGTACGTAAAGGCGTAAAATTCAGTAACCAGATTCCTCTAGGCAAGATCTACAATACTATGAAGATAATAATAATAATAATATGGTAAATTAATTAATAAAAGCACAAAGAGCAAAACCTTCTCCTACAAGGTTCAAATCAATCAACTAACGAATTTTTAAAAAGTGAATCACAGGAATCGATAAAAATGTCTTTCATAGAAATAGAATCAGAATTACAAGTAGCTTGAATAATCTTAAAAGCCTGGTCAATTTGAGAAATTTTTGTTTTCCACTTTCTAGTTTGAAGAAAGGTAGAGCTCTTTCTACTGCTTCTGGGAACGCGAACCCACAAAAGTTCAAGGGTTCGTGGAGCACAGATTTTGCCATTAAAAATTCTAATTAAGGTATTAATTAAATAAGTATTAATAATTAATGAAAGGTTAAAAGTTTTGTAGAGATCATGATTAAGATGATCGCACGGTCCAAATTTTCGAAATAAAAATTTTTAAAATTGAGAAATTTTTTGTGTAAAAAATGAAAATTCTGTGATTTACCGGAAAACCATATCAAAACACAATACAATATTTTTGGAATTACGATAATTTTAAAGAAAGTTAAAAAAAGTGTTTATATCAGGCTAATTCCATGTAACTATCAGCCCCACTGCTATTTTACAATTTTTTTTCAAGGTTTTGGTCATTAATTAGGGATAGTACAATAATCC
>JAHWFO010099961.1:34451-83916 GCA_023313115.1 Rhysida immarginata
TGGAATTACGATAATTTTAAAAAAAGTTAAAAAAGTGTTTATATCAGGCTAATTACATGTAACTATCGACCCCACTTCTATTTTACAATTTTTTTTTCAAGGTTTTGGTCATTAATTAGGGATAGTACAATAATCCAATCTTTAGAATGTCACATTGACAATTGTTTTGGAAACATTTTGTGGCTACACCAAGCTTTCAAAATGGCTGCATGCTTTGGATAGGTAGGAAGCGTGTTTTAGCTTAACAGTCACAAGGAAATTTTGAAAGGTAAATATATGTTTTTTCTATTCTAATAATATATTTACCTAGAAAAATAAGTTTACTTTCATGAAATAACTTTATTAATCCTTTGCTTTTTTTGCAACTTTATTTATTTTAATGATAAAAAATGGAATTTTTACTGTAGTGTAAGTCACAGAAAAGATAAATAAGTTTATTTAATTCTCTTTTAGTACAGATTTTCAATTCAAATTATACTTTATTTCTTACCTGATTGTTAAATACATCTAATTTTATAAAAAAGTAGAAATCTGTAAATAATTTTCTGTTTTTAAAGGAATTTAAAATGTAGTGTCAGTCACATGTGTAGTGTAAGTCACATGTGTATGTGGTCACAAAGTATAATATGTCATAAAAACTTAAAAATTAGATACATTTTAATTAAATTAGTTTGCTTAATGTATATTTGCTTAATTTATATTACATTTTACATAAGAAAAACTGCAGCTGAGAGGAAAAGAGAACAAAGAGAAAGAATGAAGGCTACTGGAAAATATCAAACTTTTAAGGAAAGTGAATGTAAAAAACAAAAAGAGCGACGTATCAATAAATGAAATAAAATGTCTTTAGAACAAAAAGTGGAATTAAGAGCAAGAAAACGAGAAGAAATGAGAAGGTACAGAGCAAAGAAAGCTATTGCAGTATCAACAAAAACACAAAGTGCTTCATGTTCTGATTCACCATCAAAAGCTTTTAAGAGTCCACAGTCAAAAGTAAGGAAAACCTTACCAAAAAGTCCTAATAAATCAAAAGCAGTGATTAAAAAGATAGCCTACAAATTATTACCAGATATTGTTCAAGCACCTCTTCCAAAATCAAGAGTAACTAAACTTGATGAGGAAATAAAACTACAAGTAGAAGCTTTTTTTGAAAAGGATAGTATAACTTTCCAAGCACCTGGTACAAAAGACTTTGTGATTGTTAGAAATTTAGATGGCAAAAAGTCAAAAGTAGAGAAAATAAGACTTAATCATGACTCTGGGAGAAGCATATGAAATTTTTAGAAATAAAAACTCTTTCAAGATTAGTCGTTCCAAGTTTTGTGAATATCGTCCAGAACACATCTGCTTAAGACACGAAACCCCACCAAATGTATGTTTATGTATATACCATGAAAATGTTAGACTTTTATTAGAAGGAATGAGTTTTCTTCCAAATCATACATCTGATTTAGTTAAACAGATCATATGTGAAGAAAGAAAGGAAAACTGTTATTATCAAACTTGTAGTCATTGTGGAAGCTTAAAAAATCTTGATGGTCTAATTGATAATTTAAGTATAGATCTAGAAGAAGACGTGAAGTTTTTCCAATGGATGAAAGACGAAACAAATGTGGTCACAAAGTAAAAAGTTTCCATAACATGTAATGAGGCAATTGAAAAATTAAAGGAAAAACTCCCTCAGTTTTTAGAGCATGTTTATATCAAACAAAAACAAGAACTGTTTTTCGAGACATTGAAAGAACATATGCAACCCGATGCATTGTTATTGCATTTTGATTTCAGTGAGAACTATCATTTCTTTTCACAAGATGAAATTCAATCAGCTCATTGGGTTTCAACCTCTTGTACATATATACAGCTATGGCTTACTTTATTTATGATGATACACTTAAATCTGTACCAATAGTAGTGATATCTGATTACCTGCATCATGAATATTACCTAAATATGCAGTTACCACGTTCAACGATGCAATTTTAAAACAACTTACAGATGATTTTCCACAATTGATTATGGAAAAATTAATTTTCTAGTCAGATGGAGTAGCTCAGCATTTTAAACAAAAATACTCTATTTGTTTAGCAACGCTGCAACCGAGACATGTAGAATGGCATTTTACAGCTTCAGGACATGGCAAAGGGCCTGTTGATGGTGTGGATGGCACTATTAAACGTAGGGTACGAGAAGCAACATTAGCAAGGAAGATATATCCAGCCAGTGCTCAAGAGTTTTTCCAGTCAGCAAAAAGTATTTGCAAAAATATAACCATGAAAGAAAAAAACCGCCTTGATAAGTTGTTCTCTCCATTAGGGAATGAGATTTTTCCAGTTCCTAATACGAGAAAACTACATTGTCTTGTTAAAGTTGCAGATTATGAATTAAAAGTTGCCAATGTGTCATTTAAACCTAGCCTGTATAGTAAAATAAACCTCACAACTGGAAAAGTTGTAACAGAGGACAATAAAGATGAGCCAGTAAAAGAAACATGTGATATGAATATTGGCAACTGGGTAATTGTTCCTTTTTCTATAAAATGTCAGATGAAGTATTTTGCAGGACAAATCATTGGCAGAGAACAGCAAACAATGAAAGTCAAGTTTCTGCAAAAGAATAGCAACTTCTTCATATGGCCAATAGTTGATTACATTTCGGGTGTTGACATTGATATAATAAACATTATAAAATTATCTGAAGCAAGTTTTGACCGTCGGTCCTACTTAAGCTTCAAAAATTTTGATTTTTCTGTTTATTTGATGGGTTAATATTGTGTTTTACTATTCTTTTAATTCACTAGTCAGAATTGTAGTGTAAGTCACATTCTGTTGTAGAGTAAGTCACAGGAAATAATTTGAATAAATTTATTAAAATGTTTTTTTGAGTCTCTTCGATTATATTTTCTGTAATTTAAAACCCTTTAGTACATTTATAACATAACTAATTCTTTCTTTGATAAGTTATTCAGAAGAAATTTGACTTTAAAAAAAAATAACCAAAATATAAGTTCCAGTCAGGCAGTGTAAGTCACGCTGCCACAATTTAATTTATAATTAATAAAATAAACTATGTTAGAAGATTTTTATTCTTGCTAAATTTAATATGCATGTCGAACTATTTATTGGTATATAAAAAAGTTTTTTACTGCTAAAAGTCTGTTTATAATTAAATCTTGAATGGCTAAAAAATTGTCAAATATAGATTAAGTCACGCATGGAATCACCCATCAATAAAATAATTGGAGAGTCTTTTGATAATTCCAATTCTCATATATACTTGGGAAATAAGATATTCCAAATGTTTAGAATACGACAAATTATCCTGAAAAATAACACCCAAGTCCCTAGCAAAACATTTTCGCTCTAAATTTATTCGGACCAACTTATAATTGAAAACAAAGTTAGTTGCTTTTCTTGAAAAAAGAATAAAAAAGGATTTAGATTCATTTAATCTTAAACCATTGGATCCAGCCCAAAAATAAATATAATTTAAACTACTTTGAAGTGTTAATGCATCATCTCAGCTTTTTACTTCAGAAAAAATTTTCAAGTTATCCGCATACATCAATGCTTTTACCTTTGTCAATGGTCTAAGAGGAAGAATATCAGCTATAAATATATTAAAAAGTATAGGTCCTAATGGGGACCCTTGGGGGACACCGCTCTTTATAAACCCCCTTCTTGAAACAGCTCCATTGCTCTCAATTGTAAACGATCTATTTTTACGAAGAAAATTCATCCAATTCACAATATTGTTTGCACAACCCATAATATTTAGCTTCGTGAGTAATAAATTCACATTTACGCTATCAAACGCTCGATTAAAATCCAGATATAGCACATCAGTTTGAAGGCGGTTATCCATATTATGTGCAATATTATGTAGTAAGACAAAGATTTATTTGAGTTGAATGCTTTTTACGAAAACCGTGTTGCTCTTCTGGCAAATAGAGGTCAACAAAATTAGATAAATTGCTAGCTACATATGATTCAATCAGTTTTGCAGGAAAACTTATGAGAGTAATTGGTCTATAATCAATCGGAATTTTTGGGGAGGTCTTCTTTGGTATAGGTCTCAACTTAACTGGTTTCCAGGCAGTGGAATAAATACCCAACTTAATTGATTTATTAAATATCTGACTAAGAGGATACTTTAAAACCTCAAAACAACCCTTATAAAGATAGTCTGGAGTATTATAACTATTTGAACTTTTTGACGCAGAGGTCGCCGTGGCTATCCGACATAGGTCTACTTCACTTATTTCAGGAACTATAAATTTACAATCAACGCTTTTCCAACACTCAGCGATGTTTTCGGCAACTCCTGTAGCAGCCTCTATATTACCCATGCTTAATTCGAAATGAGAGACAAGATCATTTAATTGATCGACATCAAAGTCAGCTCCAGTAACTTGCTTCTTGCCTAAAAGTTTCTTTGAAATGTCCCAAAATTGTCTAGGATTACGGGACAGTCCCGTTTCGATTAAGTTATAATACTCCCTTTAACTGTTTTGTTTAGAGCGCTTAAAAAGTCTTCTAATTTCTCAAAACTGATCATAAACTTTCTGATCGTTTGACTTCTTATATTTCAAATGCAAATTATTTTTTAAATTCAGGAGGTGAATTGTGTCTTGATTAAAGGATACTGGCCGTGATAACTTTTGAATTTTGGAACAAATTTATCAATAGCAGTCAACATAGCATCCGCAATATAACGCATCATACCATCAACAGAAATAAAAGATTCTATAGGTTCCCAATTATAACTACTCAAAAACTGATAAATAGCCTTAAAATCTTGCTTTTTATAGTAATAAATATTATTAAATATGCCATTCATCGAATTTATAGCAAAGGGAAGTTTCATTAAAATAGCAGGATGATAAGTGTCACGTTTTGAGCCTCAGAGCGGTGATCGCGAGCAGGCTGGAGAACAGCAATTACAAGATTTGCTGGTGGCGCCATCCATTGGCACGATTGCGAGGCAGGAGACAAGGAAGAGCAAGAGGAAGAAAAAGGGGGTGACCTGGCGGAAGTCAGAGGTGTTTTCTAGGTCAGTAGCCTCCGAGAGTTCGAGCGGGAAGGACGCAGGCGAACAAGGCACCTCGTCCACAAATGGCCCGCCAAATTTAAAGCCCGAAGCTGAGTTTGTGAGGGGAGCGAAGCGTGAGCGAAATAGGCGTCGAGGACGAGCTTCTAAGCGTTTGAAAAGTGCCAAGGCGTGCTCGCGACACGAGGTGCATCGACGGGAGCGGGTGCATTTGAATTTAGCGTCGCGTTCGAATGCTGAGGACCCCGTAGCGTCCCTTGCCGTCATGAGAGCGAAGGAGGACGGCAACCATCCATATTCTACTGGTTCAGAAGGTAGCCATTCTTCCACGAGCGTTTCTCTTGTTAAAGAAGTGCAGGTAGAACGAGCGAGCGAGCAAGTGCGCGTCGTAGGTCCAAATTGTGAGTATCTTTCTTATTCATTCTTACGTGCTCAGCGTACCGTTTTATACCAGCTTAGCTTAAGCAGCTTATCTTGCGCTTCGGTTTTGGCTGCGTTGGGTTTAAGGTTTTCGACCATCGTAACTGTCCAGTGGAGCCTATGTCGTGTAAATACGAAGGATACTGGCCGTGATAGTGCGTTTGTTGAGCAGGGCGTTTTACTACATGTAATGCCCTGGGGTTTATCTGCCTTTATCTATGAAGATTTGGGAGCCGTATATCATTGCAATACCTAGCCAATAATTACCAGGTCATAAGTCAACCTGTTACTAAACGCTGTGTCGTCGCCGTTTTCTGTTATTACGGTGGCAAGATTCCAGGATACTCTATGTAAATCAGTCTGAAGAAAGGAGCAGACCTTCCATTACGTCACCCTGGTCTAAGCAAGTGCCCGTGTGCGCTTTATCTTTTATTTTTATGGGAAAGCGGTAAGCCGGCTTACAATTGGCTTGCCGGCTTTCTCGAGGGTCTTAATTATCCCTCTTTGATTTCAATCTGTACGGAGAATATTTTCTCCATCTCCTTGCTAGAGAGCGTAGTTATCTCTGTAAATAGGGAAAAAGGATGTTATGTTACCGAACTAGGTTATTGGTTAAAGCGTTCTTTATCCACTTTTATATAATTTATTATTTTGTACCAGCCCTTCGGGTCCTGGCTGTAACCCAGAAGGGTTCTATCCCTTTCTCCGATCAGCTACGCTTTACGCTAGCTTTATTAGTGTATAGCACAATTATGTTTGATTAAACCGTCTTTTATTTTTCCTACTATTACAACTGTGTCCCGTGTCAATTGTTTACCTTCACTGATCAGGTTTCAACGTGACACAGTTGGTAGGATTGGCGGTTTGGTCATTCTCAAACCACGCTCTGCTACCATGAGAATGACCAAACCGCCAATACTACCAACTGTGTCACGTTCAAACCTGATCAAAGAGGGATAATTAAGACCCTCGAGAAAGCCGGCAAGCCAATTGTAAACCGGCTTACCGCTTTCGTACAAAAATAAAAGATAAAGCCCACACGGGCACTTGCTTAGACCAGGGTGACGTAATGGAAGGTCTGCTCCTTTCATCAGACGTATTCACATACAGTATCCTGGAATCTTGCCACCGTAATAACAGAAAACGGCGACGACACAGCGTTTAGTAACAGGTTGACTTATGACCTGGTAATTATTGGCTAGGTATTGCAATGATATACGGCTCCCAAATCTTCATAGATAAAGGCAGATAAACCCCAGGGCATTACATGTAGTAAAACGCCCTGCTCAACAAACGCACTATCACGGCCAGTATCCTTCGTATTTACACGACATAGGCTCCACTGGACAGTTACGATGGTCGAAAACCTTAAACCCAACGCAGCCAAAACCGAAGCGCAAGATAAGCTGCTTAAGCTAAGCTGGTATAAAACGGTACGCTGAGCACGTAAGAATGAATAAGAAAGATACTCACAATTTGGACCTACGACGCGCACTTGCTCGCTCGCTCGTTCTACCTGCACTTCTTTAACAAGAGAAACGCTCGTGGAAGAATGGCTACCTTCTGAACCAGTAGAATATGGATGGTTGCCGTCCTCCTTCGCTCTCACGACGGCAAGGGACGCTACGAGGTCCTCAGCATTCGAACGCGACGCTAAATTCAAATGCGCCCGCTCCCGTCGATGCACCTCGTGTCGCGAGCACGCCTTGGCACTTTTCAAACGCTTAGAAGCTCGTCCTCGACGCCTATTTCGCTCACGCTTCGCTCCCCTCACAAACTCAGCTTCGGGCTTTAAATTTGGCAGGCCATTTGTGGACGAGATGCCTTGTTCGCCTGCGTCCTTCCCGCTCGAACTCTCGGAGGCTACTGACCTAGAAAACACCTCTGACTTCCGCCAGGTCACCCTCTTTTTCTTCCTCTTGCTCTTCCTTGTCTCCTGCCTCGCAATCGTGCCAATGGATGGCGCCACCAGCAAATCTTGTAATTGCTGTTCTCCAGCCTGCTCGCGATCACTGTTCTGAGGCTCAATACGTGACAATAAGAATCTTTATTAACTAATTTAAGATCACTTTTTATAGGGTCAATCCTGAAATTAGAGTAAATCCTATCCAGTGAATCACCCCTAAAATGCCTAATAAAGTTATAATTAACCATTGCTATTTCGTTTAACCAATAACCGGTTCTGATTTGTCTTTGCCTGGCATAATAAGAAGTTCCCGTATAATTCCGAATATCATCGAAATTAAAGTCGTCTGTCATGATAATAAAATGAGTATTAGTTGCTATCAAATTAGTAAGTTCATCTAAAAAAGTCTGATATGGTTCACAGGATAGATCAGGTGGTATATAAATAGACCATATTTGAAATACTTTTTTCGTTATATCCCTTTTATCATTATTTTTAATTGAAAAAGTAATGCCAACCACATCCACAGCAGCAACGGACGTAGAAAAGTGTATTCTAGAAGCATTTAAATAATAATAATAATAATAATAATAATAATAATAATAATAATAATAAATAAAAATAATATAATAGTAATAATAGGTATGTATAACCAGTTTTTAAGAAACCAAATGTCCAGTTAATAATTAACAATACTAGTACTAAAAAATAAATTCACTATTTTTATTGCCAACATAGACAAGCTAAGCAGAGAGACAATTTCTTGAAGAATATTCAAATCCTACCTAACACACATACAAAAATGATTACGAAATTTTTACAAATTACTTAAAAAAGCAAAAATGAACATGCTACGCAATGCCACTTTCTAAGAAGTGTAAGTATTAAGCATATTTTGATTTATAACAAAATATAAATTACAGAATATATTATAAAATATATAGATATATCTTGATCAAATGAAAACCTATTCGAATAACTTAAAATACAGTTGAGATTAAAAAGTTTTTAGAAAAAACGTTCCAATTAGTTGTTTTATAGGAAACATATTTACCATTATGTAATGATAAAAAGAGTTTTATAAAACAACCACAAACATATAATTATACATATTGATGAAACCTTTAGAACGACTCTTCCTCTGAAAATTCTTTTTCACTAAGTCTATTTATTCCTCGCCGCGGGACGAAGGTTCTTGTTCATCTCTCTTAATTACCGCTAATTGTAACGTTTCGTCGTGTAACTTCCTATGTGGTCTTTGCGTACACTAAATAAACTTAACAATGGATCGGAACTAAGGATGAGTCTGTGAAACAGATCTTCGTTTATTTTTTCCGCACTAATTTTTCTGGTGTGGTGTTGATGATATTGCCTAATGTCTTTATTTTTCGTTTCGTGAGCCTATTCAGATAGTTCACCAATAGTAAGAAATGCTTCTTTTAAAATAATTGGACCATGGATCAATATTTGGACCTTGGAGGATGGCATATAGTACCAATTGTATAATGAAACGTATTTCTCTGCAGTTTGTACAATAGCGGAAGCTGATACCCATATCGCCTCATCCGCTACCGACTGCTGGCGCTGTTTTGGCGTCAAAATTTTAGCATTGGAACAGTTAGTGCTTCGCTTCCCACTAACGTTCTTCCCTTCTAGCACCGTCAGGCGCAGGTAGAGACAGGTAAATAAACTTTCATTGTATTTAAAAATCATTACGGAACAATAATATCTTGACCACATTCCGTCTGAAGTTGTCCTCTATTCTACTTACCTAATTCATAAGAAAAATGCATATAATTGCACATAAGGGCCCTCAGAAAAAAAGATAACTTTCTAATACCTTTAATCGCACTATGACTTCATTATAAAATCATAGAACAGTTATATTTTCAAAAAATTTCTCTGGACAAAGCCAGAAATATGAAGAATTTGTAACATTAAAAGCTTTATTTAAAAGATGTGAACTTTACGATGTTTGAAAGCGTGTATCTTTAATTTGCGTGATGAATCAGTTGCAATTCCCAGCCTAAAACTTGAATTAATATGATAAGAATATCATATAACAATTTTGATATGATTGGGAAAAGTTGAAATTGTCGGTTTCGTTCGCGTATATCAGATCCTAAACCACATTGCAACGGCCCGTTCGACCTGAATGCTTGGGATAATCTGTTAAAACTTGTAAGGTAACGTTATCTGTTTTTTCGAATTCCCCCACCTCTTTGACCGTGCTGCCGTGAGGACTGGCCAGATGATACATGATAGTGTCTTCCCGTGTTAAATGACTTTGACTTCCCAGGCTCTGATGAAGTGCCTTTGGATTGGTCGACTCGCTTATTTTTTGGATTAGACTGGACACCTGACTTTGTCTTATGATTTACCTGACATGTGATTGGCTTAGCTCTACAGGCTTGTTAATTATATTATTATTTTTGGAATTGTCATCCATCTGTTTAATGTGATCCTGATTGGTCATTTGTTATGTATGCATTTGTAGTTTCAATTTCTGAAGGAACCTGATTGGTTCTTAATATATATTAGCCCCGAGGCACTATGTAGCAATTCTCCCGATCTGGACGGAATTTAAATTTCGCAAAACTCACTCGATCAGGACGGACTAGCTCTTCAAGGTGTCACCTCTATCCTCATTTCAGGTATCATCTCATTGCTCTCATTTTACGGTGCGCCCTTTTCAGGGCGATATTCACCTTCTGTTACGTCTTATGTGCTGGTCCCTGGCTTTGGAATTAATATTCGCGTAAACCAGTATATCAAGACGCTCATTATACTTCTGGGCCCCAGGGGTTAGGATTAATTTCCTCGCAAACATGACTAAGGAGTAAGGACATTTCTCATATCATCTATTTTCATTTCAATAATTCACAAGTGGGCCCCTGGCGTGGAATTAATTTTCTCGCAATCCTGACGTTCTTTTTCTTAAAGCTAGGTGTGTCCTTCTTAGGACGGCTTCCTTAGCACACACTTAGCTGCGAGGTTATTCTCCCCTCCCCCCGGGCTCTGAACAATTCTCTTTTAGGAATATGATGGCTTCGTCCAAATTAAAGAATCTGAAGTCGGCAAAAGAGTCTTTGCTAGCGCCCGACGGTAAAGGTGTGTCCTGCGAAAGGGCCTACAGGGATGCCTGTTTGGATAATAGGTTTGCTACATTTGACCTAGTATTTAATGAAATGCCAGAATCTCTCAGGAATGGCATAAACGCCAAGTACAATGCACTGGAGGCGAAGGTCGACTCCTTACGAGCAAGGTTTGAGGAGAATTTCAATGGAATCAACACGGAAATTCAAACCTCTCGTACAGACGTCATAAACAAGGTAAGTGATTTTAGAGAAGCCTTCGAGAAATGTTCCGGGACTCCAAAGGCGGGAAACTCCATGGAAGAAAATAAGGTAAGAGGAAATTTTCAACCTATCTCCCTTGCTAACAAAGTGCGTGGACTGGAATCCATGGAAATAAGTGATGATCGTGACTGTTCCACAAATGGTGGCAACAAAAGAAGCCATTCCGACGGAAGTGATGGAGAAGTGAAAGACAGTGCCTGGCCAGTTGTTCGTAGCAAAAAACCCAGAAGGGGAACGAGGACGGGAAAATCCCAGATTAAGGTAAGTGAAAAGAAAGCTATTTACATTCCCCCTATTATCATTAGACATCACGCGAAATCGATTAAGGAAGTGCTAGATGAGATAAAAAATCACGTAACGTTAGATAAGATTATTGCACATACCCGACGCTCAGACACTCAAGGTTAAATGCCACGATGAGGAAACACATAAAGCCCTCGTGTCAGGAATCAAAATGTATGGTGTTCTTAAAATCCAGCGTCATCAGCTCAAGTCTGAGAAACTGCTAAAATACGTTGTCCGTAATGTAGATATAAACTATGTTATTGAAGATTTTTGCGAAGACCTTAGAAACGCTAAAAGTCCCAGGGCCGCACCGTCGCTGCGTTGTAACAAGTGCGCGGGCGACACCAATCAAGGGACTATACCAATATAAAATGTATTCGATGTGAAGGCGAGCACACATTGAGTTATACTAATAGTCCCGAATACCCACAAATTAAAAGGAATAGAACTTCCAAAGTAACTGAAGGAAGAACTTTAGCTGCGCTTGCTTCTGCTTCTATTAGTATGGGAGTTGCTGACCACGACGAATTGGCTAAAATTCAAAGGTATCTGGGTAACCTAATGAATATGTTAAAGGATAGTTGCAAAGTTTTGCCGCTGACCACTCAAACTGAGACAAGGAAATAATCATGGATAGACATCCCTACAAAGTTATAAATCAAGGTAAGCTACGTTGCACTATATGGAATGCGAGGGGATCCCTCGCAAGCATTTTGAATTTTATGATTTCCTTACATGCTGTAACATCGATGATGCCTTCTTGTGCGAAACCCATCTCACACAGAGTAGGGCTCTCAATCTACCAGGGTATTATGCTTACCGAAATGATAGGCCACCTAAAAAAGCTTCACATCCAGCCTCTGGCGGGATAGCTATTGTTTTTAAAAGAGGTATTAATTACACAAAGATTGTCACACCTAATCTTGTGAATATGGAAGCAGTTTCCATTGTTATTAAAGATGCTGACGTTGCAGAGGTTAATTTTACTATTCTGTACAACCTACCCAGGCACATGTTAGATCCTCGCGAACTAGATAAACTGTTGTCTGGACCCACCCCAATCGTTATGGCGGATGATTTGAACGCGAAACACCCACACAGGAACTCTACATACACTAATCAACGTGGCTCGGTACTTTATAGGAATATGGTAGATCAGTTCGACACTTCCGTCATTGGCCCTCTTGAAGATACTACTGTGATCACTCTCTCACTAGAGACGTGCTTGACAATGCTGTTATTATAGGGTTTGTAAAATATTATTATTATATTACATTGTCATATCACTGAATTATAACAACCCGCTTAGAAATGGGAGTAGCGGCCCTTCGCCGCTATAACTGCAGCTAGACGTTGTGGCATGGACGCAAGAAGTGCGCGGTATGTGTCCGATGGTATGGCAGTCCATTCCGCTTGAAGCGCTGTCCACAGAGCTTCGAGAGTCATAGGTGGAGGGTCCAGCGTACATGGCGATCAAGGTGCTCCCACAGATGTTCGATTGGATTGATGTCCGGCGAATTAGCGGGTCAAGGGAGCACTCGAAAGTAAGTAGAGTGTTCCTCGAACCAATCCAGATAGAGACGTGCCTTGTGGGGGGATGCATTGTCCTGATAGAACACACCATCACATTGGGGGAACATCGTGAGCATGTACGGAAACTCCTGGTCCACTACGATTGACAGTGTGACGCCCCTCCCCCTACTCTACTTGTGGCAATACCTAGTGTCGGGTGGGATGGGCGCCAAGGGTTCGGGACTGATACCCAAGGGTGTGAATTCTAAAATTAAAATTACTAC
This sequence comes from Rhysida immarginata, assembly GCA_023313115.1. NCBI lineage: Eukaryota > Metazoa > Arthropoda > Chilopoda > Scolopendromorpha > Scolopendridae > Rhysida > Rhysida immarginata. Next base: position 47,264 of record JAHWFO010099961.1, read on the forward strand.
CAAAACTACTTATCATCGCAACTCTCTTTATTTCTGACAGTATATAAAAAAAGATTAAATTTCTATGTTAATTAGATGGTAATTAAAAAAACAACATTCAGTTTAGCTTCTTTTGACGTACAATTACACTTCAACAAGCGCTATCATATTTCATAAGGCAACAGCTGTAGAAGGCCCTCCCAGTGTCAGGATGCCTAAATGATCAACTTATCAAGCATTGTTATACAAGGGACACAATTCTTATCTACACAAAATAAATAACGGGCATGTGGTGAAAAGCCTAATTGAGAGTAAGGCTTTACAATCGGCTCTAACCTATGTTACTACATGAATCGCACCTCGACAGTTCAAAAGGGTTTTCCGACAAATTATGCAAAAGTTTAGCTACAGTGACACAAAGATAATGCTTTTATTTTCCTATATCAACGCAAACCCGCGTCGTACGGCCCTTTTACTAGCTTAACGCCCAAGAGGAGGACCGTGGTAACCTTTATAGCATTCCAATGAGCACGTCACTCAGTTGCAACGTCCTTGCTCTGTTCTGATAGTCGCGCTCATAGCGAGGCTCCTAGTGTGCGAACATGAAGTAGTTCGTCAGTTTAAGATTCTGTATTGGAATGATTACTTCGAATACAGATATCCGCCTTTTGCGTTGCCAAACTTCCTCCTATATTTACTTATTCAGACCAATTTACTTTACAAAGCAATGTAATTATAAAATATCTTAGCATGACATGAGCGGAGCGCTCTCTTTACAACGTTTTTTTTCCGATGACGATAAAATAACTATAATCAAACTCTACGTATTCAAACTCCGTTATACACAGGTACTCATACAGTTAATGATTATTCTGTCTTCCTTTAGATTCTTTTACGGGTTGCAATTAACGGAATGTTTATTTAACTTATTAAAATGTTCGATACGTTCACAACATGGAATAAACTCATCAACTACGTCATCTGATTGGCTTGTCGTCTTCAGGTGAACGATACGTTCCAATGTTCAATCGAACCAAAATCGTCACTCAACTTGTGGGCAGAAAATTCTACTTTCCTTGGATAAACTTTGAGGGCAAAGAATTAATGCGTCCACAGCTTTAGCCTACGTCACGCTCTCAGATAAACAGCAGCAACAGTAAACAAAAACCCACATTTCAAACGATTAGAGGTTTTTCACATATCTTTTCAACAGACAGACAGACAGACAGACCATTCATCCATCCATCCATCCATCCAGTCCTAATAAATATGTTGTGGACGTGCGGTTTTGACTCGGTTTGTGTTTCCATTAAAGTATATCATCTTTTAACTAGTGTCACCATAAAGGTAGATGTTTGTACTAGGGCTTTTTTTGTACAGGTTTTGAAATTCTGAACACGTATTGGCTTTTGAACCATGATTTTTAGGACCGTTAGGTACTTATATTTTCACAACGTGCGTCCGTCTGTCCGTCTGTCCGTCTGTCTGTTGGTGCTCTAGCTTTCGAACGCTTCCGAATTTTCGTCTTCCGTTTTCGACATTCGACAACTTAGGGAAATCGGAAGACTGAATTCGTTGCTGGAAAAAAAATCGGTGAACTACTTCCAGTTCAAAAGGTCACAAATAATATAGGGGACCACGTTTATCAGTATACAATTCCATGTATAAATGGCCTGTGCACTGCCAAGTGTTATACTCTCTTTGGCATTCCGTAGCTAAAGCAGAGAAAAGGCTCGTGAAGTAAGTGAAGACACGTGATGGTCTTCCTTGATGGTCAATATCAGTCAAAACTGGTCCACGGGTATGTGGTCTAGTGGTACCATTCTGGTCCACCGGAAACTTTCAATGCTAAGATATGGCATACATTATTATCAAACAGCTTGAAATAACATGTCATGATTGAATAATAATGTAAAATTAATGATAGTCGAAATATGTTCGATAGTATGTGGTTTCATGGAACCAGTATGGTTCAGGGGAAACTTTCAAAACTCAGATTTGGCATATAATATATCAAACAACTTGGAATGACGTGTCATGAATGAATAGAGGGTAAAATTAATGATAGTCGAAATTGGTTCAATGGTATGTGGTTTAATAGAACCATTATGGTCCATTCGATACTTTCAATGCTAAAATATGGCATATAATATATCAAAAAACTTGGAATTATGTGTCGAGCATGAATATAACATAAAATTAATGATAATCGAAATTGGTTCAGAGGAACCTAAATTTAGTGGAACCATTATGGTTCATTGGAACTTTCAATACTAAGATATGTCATGTATTATATCAAACAACTTGGAATGACATGCTATCAATGATTATAACGTAAAAATAATGACAGTCGAAATTGGTTCCATGATGCGTGTTTTAATGATACGATTATTGAACCATTGGAAACTTTCAATGCTAAGATATGGCATGTAATTACCTTTGCCTAATATTATCAAGAGTTAATTTGTGTTAGGCAAATTTTAACAACAGCTTGTAGCTAATTCTTCCCTTCAATTGTACATGGTTAGATAGAAAAGCGTAAGTAATTGTTTATGAAGAAAGAATTCACCCTTACACAGAACGCTTCCACAATTAACGCTTATTTCATTAAACTGGAATGCTTACAAGTTAAAGGATTCTTATATGTTCTAATCTATAGAGAATTGCTACTTTATGCATTAAACTTTTAAGATAGTTTAATCAGTTTAAACTATGCATTTCCCTTAGAAGTATGCCTTGCTTAGCAACCAGAGGCTTCCTTAGCAACCTCATCTAATCTTAACAGCCAAAGGCTTCTTTAGAAATCAAATGCTTTCCTGTTTATTTTTGAATGCCTTAAAATCCTATCGGTCCTGGGCATTTCGGTTGCCTGATTTGTTTTGATTATGTAAGTAAACCAAATGTCAATATCAACACATAACATCTAATGGATATGGAAATATTGTAATCACGTCATAATATCCAAGTTGAGATTGAGTGTGGAACCATCATCCAGGATAATTTGAAATTCAACAAGATCTGCGCCAGATGGGTCACTAAGCATCTCTCCGAGGATCAAAAAGCCACCCGGGCGGAAATTTGTCCTATCCATTAAATACGAGGGCTACTCGGAAAGTAAGTTCCATTTTTAAATATTACTACTGTGGCTCTGCAGTCGTGAATGATCGTAATGATTCGTGTCATCGAACTGGCACCATTTTCAGAGTTCTTGAAGTTCGTCTGCTTTGTGGCCAGGGTTTACTTTGAATCTTGGAAAATCAAAACGCCCGCTTCGTGTGAAATTCATTCTGTGATTAGTTTTCTGAACGCGAACAATATTAAACCGGGTAAATCCACCATGAAATTTGTGAGGTTTATGGCAAATAAGTAATGAGTGATTCAATGGTACGGAGATGATTGCGGTTTATTAATGGAGGCGTTAAAATGTGTGCATGATGAAAAACGGATTGGAATTGGTGGGACCCGACGATTACGTGACGTTTGAGTGCCCTGGCTTGTCTCTCGTTGGCCTCGCCAGCAAAGGCAATGATATTATGCGTACATAAAATTTGAGCTGATTATTGAGCATTGTTGGCTGTAAGCTTTAAGACAATTTTTGGTGAATGACAATTTGATGGGTGCAGTTGACGAGAATTGAGGGAGAACAGATGATTCACTATGATATCGGTCTCCACAGGCAGTTCCCCGCAAATTTCCCGTTCACTTCTCTCACATCTTTATTTAGCGCGCTGGCCACATGCTTGACTTTGATTAGTCGTGGTGGAAGAACTTTGCCTGTAACAGCTTGTCCACCAGGTGGCCGAGAGGGCTAGGGCGTAGGCTTTCTAATTCTAGAATCCGCCTGGCCGTGGGTTCGAATCCCGCCGTGGGCATGGATGTTTGTGTTTGTCCCGGGCTGCGTACAGATATAACTTGTGTAAAAGGCGCAAAATGACCTAAGTAGTCGACGCCTAAATTTCTAGAACCTCCCACCTCACTTCCTCAGCCGACTTCATCATCAGGACATTTTCATCCCTTGTTCCAGCTCAGTCATGGACCGTTTGACGAGAGGCCTACACAGTGTAGCCATATCACGGAATTTCAGCGTGTAGTCTCATCTGCTCATCTTAGTTATTGTTCTCGCTTTGTAGCCATAAATGGACTGGGTTTTTTCCAAGTTACTAGATTTTGCTGGAAGCTGAAAGAAATTTTGTTAACAGTTTATGTTTTAAAACTGTGTATTTAATCTGGTATTTATGAATTGTAACTTTTTAACAGGTACTGTTTATAAGAAACTTGTTTCCTTCGGAGTATTATACCGAGGAAATTGTTTAATTTTTTTTCAGCTGGGAAATCATTCAGTTTTTTATACATTTGTTGTTTATCTATTTTCTCCATTTAGATTTCAAATTTTCTCTCCTCGTCAAACTAGAATCGGATGCAGTTTTCCACTTTTCCTTGAGTCTTTATTTATTGAAGCCTAATTTTTTGTGAATGTTTATACATTGGCGTTGATTTGACCAACGCTTATGTTTTAGTGCCGGTCAGGTGGCCGAGAGGGCTAGGGCGTAGGCTTTCTAGTTCTCGAGTCCGCCTGGTCGTGGGTTCGAATCCCGCCGTGGGCATAGATGTCGACGCCTAAATTTCTAGCACCCCCTCTTATGTTTTAGTGATAACATAACAGGAACTAATGTGCCATTGCGATGACCTCCGTAAACGTCAGATTGAAATAATTTGGTTGCGGGTGCTTATGCATCGATTAGTATTCTTCGATATAATAATTATTGTATCTTGAATATGGTTTTGCAACACGTCAGATATGTGTGTGTTGTAAGTGTGCTAGTTTAGCTAATACCGTGCAGTGTTTAGAGAAAACACTGGAGTTCTAGAGTCTTTGGGATTTTAAACTAAGTTTTATTTTATTTTAAGGTAATATAGGCCTTTCAGCGATTCTATTTACGTAATTGGTAGTGACCTTACAGTATAACAGAGAGACAACATAGTTTCCAATTAGTTTCGCCATTTATTCCCGGCTTTATCAAGGATCTTATTTCGATTGAACCAAATGTTCTGAATTGTACCGGCTAGCTTCCTCTTGGTGTGGAACATCTTGGAGATGAGCGATGTAACATCAGTGAGAGAAGGGTTCATAATACTGTTCCTATCAACGAAATTGGTAGTGACCTTACAGTATAACAGAGAGACAACAGAGTTTCCAACTGGTTTCGCCATTTATTCCCGGAGGTCACGCTAAGCCGTCGATCCCGGCTGCTATTATCATCTTGTAACGATCGTTCATTAATGGAATAATCGCCCAGATTATCGTTTTGGGCTAATTCAGCGATAATCTACCCTCTGTACCAGAAAAAATAGCAACTTGTGTGATTAATTTATATATTACATTTTTTTATACAGAAGATTGATTACGATCTTTCGTAACGATTTATTGCTTGAAGGGTGCGAGACACGTGCAAGTGCGCGTGACAGAAAGCACGCGAGATAATCCTTTTACATCCGCATCATTGTGTTACATTCGAAAGCAATAAATGTCATGAAAAAATGTCTCCGAAAATGGGACCTTACTGGGAGGGTACGTTACTGCCCTTTCCGACGCTAATCACGGCTATAATTAGCGCATGTATAAGACGAAATTTCTGTTAAGAAGAAAGGCATATCGGCAGTACTGAATGGAAAAGTAAAATCCTGGGAAGTGTTAATTCCATCCGACCGGAAACAGCAAAATCCTGAAGTTCTCAAAAGCCGATCACCATAGGTCAGTCAAAGATCAAGCAGCTAGTCCACTGTGAAAATCCGGCAACCCAAAGAGGGATCGCAAAAATTGAAAATAAAATGTCGCAGGCCACCGTAAATAAAATAATAAAAAAAAACACTTTCAACTGGAAAAGCGTCACGAGAGTTGTGTTCTTAAGTTACTGCCACAAAATGTCGCAGAAAGAAAGAGGAGCTGTCGGAAGTTCTATAAGAGTTACCTCGCGGCAGAACGATGGAAGTACGTTGTTACTTTGGATGAAGCCTACTTCTTCCTCAAAGATTCCCACAAATCATGCGCGATTATCTACTCTCCACATAAAGAGAAGTCATATCAAAAGTGATCTAAGGAATGTAAGAGTAGACAGGAAGCTCACAATCAGAAGAGTAGAGAGGGAGGCTAAGGTTATTATCATAACTCCCATTATTATCATAACTCAGTCCAATTTTCCACGAGGAAATCCTCGCATTGTATGGAAAGGACTAAAGCAAAGTTTGGCTGCACAAGGACAAACCTTCCAGCTATAGGTCTAACTCATCCGTTCATTTTATGTTGGATTTGGAAGAGGAAACGGGAATTCACGTTATACCCTTTCATGACATCCCTGTCAAGTCAATAGATGCATCCCAGATGGATTTGTGTAGATATGGATTATTGAAAAGAGCCGCTGCTCGTCACCGTCCAATAACGATTGAGGGTCTCTGGAAAGCCTGCAAACAGACAAGGAACAATATCAGCCTCACCGTTCTATAGATATCTCTTCTACAGTGGAAGGTACGGTGCAGTCCAATAGTCCACAACCAGAGTCAGAAAATAGAACACGATCGTTCGTGGAGAAAGAGGTTTATTTCGTAAATTTTCCCCTCCAAATCGTTATCATACACAGATTTGATTCAGATAAAATGAGACGACTTTGCAGTTCTGTTACGATGGTGTAATACCATGGCGCCGCCATCGGTTGTGTTCGATGTGAGAGCCACGTTGTTGGACTATCGCCCGGCACCGTAATTTCCACTGAAGTAGGCAGAGTTTGAGGGACTCCATGGAATGTTCGTTCCACACCTGCTGACACACTTTCCATAGCCCATCAACGGTTCTTGGTCGGCGACTTCCGAGCCGTCGTTTCAGGAGATCAAAACCACAGAAATCCATCGGTGATGCGTCAGGAGATTTTACAGGCACATGAGAGAAGGGAATAACTCGTATGCCCGTCTCCTGTTCCATCTTCCTGTAGTAAGCCACAGGCAGTGTTCAGTTGTGTTCAGTCACTCAGTTGTGTGACCGCGCGCTTTATGACGTCGCTCCAACCCAAGATTGTCATGAATTATTCTGGAGACTGTTGCCTGTGAAATACCTTTCCTTTGGGCTAGACTTCTCTGTATGGGGGATTTTCTTTCAGCACTTCAAACCGGATTTCTCGAACCACCTGAGTTGGGCGTGTTTTCTGGTCTGCTTCTCTGCTCGTCGACGTTCATTAGATGGTCGCAATTTGTTCTTTTTGATTATTCGACCCACAGTAACTTTGGATACCACAATACCATTTCGTTTGCATAATTCCAAAATGCACGAAAGACTGAAGTTAGCGTCGGAAAGGCCAAACATACCCTTCCCAAAAAACTGTGATTTTGGAAGCCATGTTTCAGCACGAAATGTCCCAAATAACAGCAACAAGTGTATACAAAGCTAATCTCCATGAATAGTGGACGAGTCATGCAAATCACATTCTGCCAAGGTCATACGCGGCGTTTAAAGTCGTCTCATTTTATCTGAATCAACCCTCCGTATATCGTGCGCAACTTTCTGTATTGTTATATAATTGTTTTTGCTCCTTTGGTGTTTGGAAGTATAAATAAAAAATGAAAAAAATAAAAACTTAATAGATTGAGTCTTACGTTAGATTTCAACTTAGAAAGTATTTGTAGAGTGCTTTTAATTTGTTCAGCACTATCCTGATATCAACTGCAATTTTTTTAATTGAACGTTTTCTATCACGATCTGCGGCTCTTCATCGCATTATCTGGACAATAATGACAAGAAAACGGTACTAATATTTCTTTCGTAATCGTTGAAACTGATTTTTAAATAATGTTTCGATTGAATTCATTCTACTAATGAGTTGTTTTCTCATTTAATAAATGATGTTCAAATGGACTGTAAAATTGTAAACATTAGAAAAAAATAAACTGCACCTATTTAAATAATAAACATTGCAGTTGTTTGTCTTGTTTGTAGAGTAATAAATACATTCACTACAAGCTATTTATCTTAATTAAATTTCAGCGATTATGTGAAATGTTAATTGAAAAAAAAACCTTCACATTTTTTAGTGTTACAAAACGTGAATGTAACAACTTAATAGAGGAATATTTTTCTTGTGATCATTTATTGATTAAGCTGCAAACTGTTTAAACTGGTGTGAGCATTTATTGTTCAAGGTCCAAATTATATATTCCCGAAATCTATTTAACTCATGTAAACTCTAACGCGAAATCATATCATGCATTTTCAGGTTTAATAATTTCACTTATTATTGTAACCTTTTCTTAATTATAAGGAAATCTTGTGAAGCCCGAGTAACTTTATCTGATGCTTTGCTTTAATTGCTCTTGCGTCTGTCGCTTGTTCTGAGCTGTCTCTTTTAAAAACCCTCAGAGACAGATGACTCTACTGAGATCATCTGCATCAACACGTCCGAGGACTTCATGTCACACTTAATAATGTTTTCGTCGCTTCTCGGAAAACGTGGCCTTTCATTTCATTCTTATCTTCTACGGTGAATGTCTCAAGAAGTAAAGATGCAAGTCTCTTAACATTTTTTGACATTTGACTGGCAAGATTAAATTTCTTCAATACACTCTTTGAGAATAAACTGTAACATTTTTTTAAATTAGAGATCCATTGTAACCAGTTTTATACTAAAAATAAAAAAAAAACAAATCCATTGTTTGACACGGGAGTTCTCGAATTTTTTGCAATTTATAAATGTCCAAAGATTCCCTGATTTAGAATCTCCACAAAGCATGTTAATACGTTATTCAGTATTTTCCCTCTCGATTTTTCCAATGATTCATACTGTAATTAATACTTTTTTAATTAAATCAACTTAGCATAATGAACGAACCTTGGTTAGACAAATTTGTGTCAGTATCGTAGTAAAGGTTATGTTGGAGCCAATAAAGACAACTTTCCTGAATATTGTTTTTAGTATGTTTAGGAGGTTATTTGAAGCTTCTTTCAATTTCTATTATAATATTTTTGAGCTGTTCAGTGTCAATGTTATAGGCGAATTTGAGGCCCTTAGAAAGAAAGGACGATTCTTCCTCATTAAGGGAGATGTTAGCTATACCCGCATCCCGGAAACTATAAACTAAAAGCGAAATGCGCATGTGTTGGCTTTACCGTTTCACCGTGTCCCTCCAGCCAAGGCTCTACATTCATCAGACCAGCTCACTGAAAAAACATGCCGGCGATTGTGGCTTCCACGGTGTAAGATTAGGAGGTGAGGAAACGACAATACATTTCCATTGTTCTTTAGTTGTCCCTTAAAGCAAGCATTTCCCCGTTTAGCCGCCAGGATCGCTGCATTGTTAGAGTGCTACTAGAAGCGAAAATGTGTATGGTGTAGAACAGATAGGCGTCTATAATTTTTTCTAAATTAGTCTGTAAGAGAATAAAATAATTTTAAAATTTATGACTGCGATGTATCTTTTATAGAAAACGATGGGAAGATTTATTTTCGCCAGATTTTTTTTTCCGGAAATACGAGATGTTCTAACACATGAAGAAATACTATTAGAACTACTGGACTCACAAATTTCATTTTCGCTGCAATGAATATAAATTGAAATTATTGCAAAACTCATTCATTATTTTTTAATATTGAGATTTAGATAGTTTTGTAAACAAGTTTTGTAAAATAAAAGAAAATTTCAAAACTCTGTGCACTAAGAAATTTTTCAACGCTATACATACAAGGCGAGTCAAATGTCTGTTAACCGCCCTCCCCCTCACCTCTCCCCATACAATTTCAAAATGAAATTGAAATACATAATTGAAATCGTAATACCCGGTTTTCATACACATAAGTAATAAATGTCCAACAAATGTTTGTACAAGCTTATTGAATTCGGGTTTTCAACCCGGTCTCTGGGAGGAGTTTGATACAAAGCATCCTTCACATAACCCCAAATAAAGAAATCCAAGTATTGCTTCAGATGGTAACTAAATTGAAGATTTTATTGTGAAACAGGTTATGTAAAAATGCTGATCTAGGGGTAAACAGGGTGTATTCTACAAGTTTTCCGTTGCCATTTTTAAAGTTGCGGTTAAAAAGTTACGTTATGATTTGATCCCCCTTAAAGAGGTCTAAGGTTAAATTTGACACCACCATTGTTTAGCCCCTACAATTTTTGACTCACCCTGTATATTCAGTTCTCCTTCATCTTTATTCGCATTTAATATTTTTTTTTTATTTTATGAACAACAAATTTTTTTATCGTAAAATTCATGAAGCTCTCGGTTTTTTCTTTATATAATAAAGATTACTAAATTCTATGCCCTATTTTTAAAACTTATAACCTTTTTCAAAAAACTATAAAATTGGTTCATTTTATTTTTCAGATAGATAAAATGTACAAAATTTATTATTTATGTTATAATGACCCAAAACAAGTATTTATTAGTTAATAATATTTCACCCAAAAGCCAGATATTAATTTTGGTAAACGTGTCTCAGAAAACACGTGAAAATTGTATTTTCAAAATAATTGATATCAAATCATTTCCAAAATTATTTGTTTTTAAATAATTACAAATTTTAAAATAAATTGATATCAAAAATACCCGTTGCCCATTTAAAAATTGCAAAGAATTTGCAACTTTAAGAAAAACTTTTTTAAAAATATTGATGATTATTAATAATTTTAAAATTGATTAATTTTAGAAGTGGTTTAATATTTGATTTATAAATAAATTTATAAGCTTTTACAATGGTGGATTTATACTTTTTTAATTTAGATTTCTTAAGTTGGCGAATTTTTATAAAATTTAATAAATTTCAATTCACATTTGCATTCTCAAGCCATTCATCTTAGCCACATAATCATTTGATAAACATGGCTTCGAAAATGCGAAAAATTATTTTCAAAATAACTGTCAGTTGCATAAAAAGTTTGTGTTCTGTTAAAAGGATGTTAGATTATTCAATACCAATTTTTCTCGTACATTTTTACGATCCATCTTATATATTAATAAAGCAAGAAACGCATAGTTCAAATGCAGCTTTTAGCACCCGATAGCACTCTGGACATGCAGCGCCTCCCACTGGCTGACGTAAAGAACTACTTACATTTAAGTAACATGCTTTCGGGCGCCGTTTCCTCACCTCCTAATCTTACACCGTGTAGGGGCTTCCTTGAGCACTGAAATATAGTGGCTAGAAGGGCCTGAAGCAAGCGAACACTACATTTAACGCACAATATAGCTTCTTATATTATTATGAAGTTCAATGACAAATTAAATAATTATGAAATTCAATGGCTAATTTCATAGATTTCTAACTCCATATAGGGTAAATATACCAGTAATTGACAGTTTAAGATATTACTGTGAAACGAAATTGTGTACTTAAATCAAATTGCATTTTGAAACTTTCTAGTTATAGCATTAAATTGTAAATACAATACAGAGTGTGCCAATCTCTAAACAATTATTATATCTTTAAAAGCTTTTAAGTTATTAAATTTTTTTCCTAACTAATGCATGAATCACCAGTAGTTGACAGTTAATGCACCAGAATTTGACAAGCAGTTTCACCAGTAATTGACAATATTTTAATTAATCATTTTTATTATATACTAGCAAAGGTACCCGGCGTTGCCCGGGATAATTCCACTTGGATGTAAACAGAACAATCTCAAAAAATTAAATTAAATTTTGCAATATCTTAAAAATAAACACATGAAAATGCTTAGAATTAATACAGTAAAAATTCTTAATGAAAATTCGAAAAAAATATTTTTAAAGGCTCACAATGGCTGGACCTCTCCAATAATTTCTTACTCAAGTAATCTTACCTCAGATGTATACTTAGTGTTGTTGCAATTTCCACTCCTCTCTCGATGTGTTGAAGCAAAACTTGGCCATTCATCACTTTGTGCAGTCTAGCGGTCGCCGATTCTTCTATTTACTTGCTTCCCATTTGCTCAATACATCACGGAGCTAAAGGAGTGCTTCCTCTGTCGTCTTTCCACTCTTACTCAATAGTCTGCTAACTCTTCATTATCTCCAACTACTGATTATTTTTAAAGATTTTCAAGAAATTGTTAAGTACTAAGAACTCTCTTTTCTAAGAAAAACCTGAATAACAGGAATTCTATGCATTGTTACAAATTGAAACTTATCCATATTGCATCATCATTTTATGTTTATTGTTATAATTCTTGGAAAGGATTGCTTTATCATTGCATCATCATTTTGAGCTCATTGTTATTGGTGAATTGCGTGTTGAAACCATTGTTGATACCTATTGTTGCACAAACTTTTATTTGCATTGTTGGTCATGAGATATATATTGTTGGTCCGTGCAGAGTGTTTGTGAATTGCGTGTTGATACCATTGTTGCAAAAACTTTGTCTTGCATTGTTGGTCATGCGATATTTCTCATTAATATGCCCTGCCATAACAATGAATATCGATTTTTTTATCAATAATTATTATTTTTTCGAAATCTGAAGTAGACAGTGACCTTCCTCATGCTTTGAAGGTCATGTATGCGAAATTTTATCAAGATCGGAATAAAACTGTAGATTTGTATAAAAAACATACAAACCCACAAACATCCTTCTTTATATATATAGATTTTTACAAAAAAAATTGACAACATTCAAAAGTAGCTGATGAAATCAAGCATTTGTAGAAATGTGTAAAGTATTTAACGTTAACTGAAATTGTGCTTTGTAAAATTATGTTGTTCATATCTTTTTTTCCTTTGAAATAATAAATAAAATCAGTCTACTCCCATGTAGAGTGCAAAGACGATAGAACATGAAGGTGTTTTCCACTAGTGCAATATCATCAGATCTTGGTCAACAAATTGTTGAAGAAAAACTTGATTTTTGACGATTGTTTTCCTACTTGTAAAATTCATCCTATGCTACTTCTTATCATAGTAAACAGAATACCAGTAGTAGTTTTCTTCTTGGAAGATAACTTGTCCTAGGGTATCTGTTGATCTTCTCTCTGAACAACAAAAATATTGTTGGCGAAGATTTAGGACCAACAAAAAGATTCGGCGAATAGGGCCTAGAAGATATCTGTCAAAATGGATCATATAGAAATTGACAGTCAGGTTCCTATAACTGACGCAGCTAGGCCAATTACTGGAAATTAAGAAGCTACACTTAAAACCATCATATTTCCTTTTTTATTACCCTACATTCTATATCACATTAATATACTTTTGCTCGTTTATTTTAAACACAGAAATTTTCAATAATTACTATTGACACCACATATCTGGGTTCTAGTAGTTGACGGTAGATTAAAACCGTCATCACATAGGTCATCTAAAATTCTATTACTACTAGAAGTATTTCATTGATCACACAAAAAGGTTCATGTAAAATTAATAACTAATATTGCATAACGTTCATGAAATAAATTCAAGTAATCAAACGCTCGCGTAGAGTTCATTACAAGGTTTTTTTCGACTCTGTGAGGCATTGAACAATCAACATGTGTTTGCGGCCATAAGAGGGAGCAAAGTTCATAATTTTTTCCTGTTCTGGGAAGCCTAATACATTGTTCAATACCAGGTAGCAACACCAGTCCCTTTTCTTGCCTTGTTACTTTATTACAAGCCTTTAAATCGTGAATTTTCAATTACTGGTGCACTGTGAACTACGGAGGGTTGATTCAGATAAAATGAGACGACTTTAAACGCCGCGTATGACCTTGACGGAATGTGATTTGCATAACTCGTCCACTATTCATGGGGATTAGCTTTGTATACACTTGTTGCTGTTATTTAAGACATTTCGTGCTGAAACATGGCTTCCAAAATCACAGCTTTTTGGGAAGGATATATGTTTGGCCTTTTTGACGCTAACTTCAGTCTTTCGTGCATTGTGGAATTAAGCAAAAGAAATGGTATTGTGGTATCCAAAGCTACTTTGGGTCGAATAATCTAAAAGAACAAATTGCAACCATCTAATGAACGTGGACGAGCAGAAAATCAGACCAGAAACAAGCCCCAGCCAACACGCCTAGCTCAGGTGGTGCGAGAAATCCGGTCTGAAGTGCTGAAAGAAAATCCCCCCACACACAGAGAAGTCTAGCCCAAAGGAAAGGTATTTCACAGGCAACAGTCTCCAGAATAATTCATGACAATCTTGGGCTGGAGCGACGTCATAAAGCGCGCGGTCACACAATTGAGTGACTGAACACAACTCTGAACACTGCCAAGTCATCTGTGGCTTACTACAGGAAGATGGAACAGGAGACGGGCATACGAGTTATTCCCTTCTCTCATGTGCCTGTAAATTCTCCTGACGCATCACCGATGGATATCTGTGGTTTTGGTCTCCTGAAACGACGGCTCGGAACTCGCCGACCAAGAACCGTTGATGGTCTATGGAAAGTGTGTCAACAGGTGTGGAACGAACTTCCCATGGAGTCCCTCAAACTCAGCCTACTTCAGTGGAAATTACGGTGTCGGGCGATAGTCCAACAACGTGGCTCTCACATCGAACACAACCGATGGTAGGGCCATGGTATTACACCATCGTAACAGAACTGCAAAGTCGTCTCATTTTATCTGAACCAACCCTCATTGCTTTCGAAATTTCTTCATAGAAAAGGTGCTTTTTCTGTTCCTCCATATCTGGCGCTACTTTGAAAAAATATTACTATAGATATTTGCAGTATTTTGATTGAAACATAAAGCCACTTAAATAACAAAGTTCTAAAACTTAGATTTTGTTATATTAAAGCAAAATTAGCTTTCAAATTTGTGAAAAAATTATTCTATTTCAGCTTATTTCACAAAATAGTCAAGCAGACAGTCGGCCTAAAATTGACGCCATTTTTTTTCAGTGGCTGGCCTGGTGATTATAGAAGGCCTTGCTCCAACTCACCATAATAAATAAATTCTTTATCTTCGGACATTTGTTTTGTAAAAATTACTGCTTGAAAGTTATTTAAAAGTAACTTGCTATATTTACAAAATTACTACCTGAAAGCTATTTAAAAACTACTTACTATATTTATAAAATGTTCTGATTCGTTTTGAAAATATATTTCGCTGATACAGTTATTTTTATTATTTCGCAACTGAATGCTAAATTGTACAGCTTACTAATTCGTTGACCGCATCGCCATTTCTTGTCCTTAAAATATACAAACCTCAATTACATAAAAGTTGGGACAATATGAAAAATGCCTATAGAACATGATTGACTACATATATATATTAGCAAAATTAAATAATAAATGCGTTTGAAGTGACTGAAGTAAAATATGTACAATTTAAAAATGACTATATCTTTTTTGGTCGTATAGAATTTTTTAATGAAATTGCCATTGGCAACATGCATCATAATATTTGGGACAGAAGGAAAATACCAAACCGGAAGCCATAGAAGTGACATGAATATTCTCGAAACTTCTGGAGAACATTACTTCATAACTTTTCCCTTTTTAAATGCAAACTGCAATGTGCGGCCACTCATTTACACGACAACGCGGGTCGAGGAAAAGCAGTGGGTCAAGATATGCACAATAAAACAAGCCAACGATTTAGAAGCAACGTATCTCAGAGTGAAATAGCTAGGAATCTTGAATTTCCGTCATCTACAGTTCATAATATTACCAATGGGTACAGGACAAGCGGAAATACTACCGTTTGTAAAGGGCAAAGACGGAGACCCATTCTGAATGCTCGTGATCTTTGGGGTTTCAGACGTCACTGCATTAAAAATAGACATTTCACAATGACGAAATGGGCTCGAGGATTCTATGAAAAACCTTTATCGTTGAATACCGTTCGCCACTACATCACGAAAAATGAAAGTTGAAGCTCTATTGTGCAAAACGAAAGCTGTTCATAAACACACTGCAAAAACATATCGCCTGGCTTGGGCACATACCCATCGAAAATAGACTGACGGCAAGTGGCAACATTTTTGTGGTCCGATGAATCTACACTTACGGTTGTTGTTGGTAAAAATTGTCGGCGTATACTTAGGACTAAAGAGGAGAAAAACAATCCTGCCTGTTACCGACGTGATGTACAGAAGCAACCTTCAGTCTGGGCTGCACGAGTGCCAATGGATTGGGAAACTTGCACAACTGCAATGGCACCGTGAATGCAGAAGAAACATATTGGAATTTTAGAAGAACATATGTTCCTGCTCGGTGACGTCTTTTTTGAACCCGTCCCTTTATATTTCAACAAGATAATGTTAAACCCCACACCGCTCGTATAACAGGACAGTGGCTACACAATAGACGAATTCGGGTAATAAATTGGCCTGCCTGAAGTCCCGATTTGTCCCCAATAGAGAATATATGACGAATTATTAAGAGGAAGTTACGTCAACGACGACCCAGAACAGTTCAACAGCTGGAACTTTCTTACCGCAAGACTGGCAACAAATTCCCATTGCAATTGGTATCATATGTTTCTTGACGGCTACAAAGCGTGATCAGAAGGATGGGAGATGTTAGCCAATGGTAATTCACCCACTGTCCCAACATTTTTGGAGTGTGCTGCAACCATCAGTTTGCAAAAAAACCTAATACAGTAATTAGTAATTTAATTAAAATTTTGGCTCCGAAATGTTTAATACCTACTCAATAAACTTTCTTTTTGAAATAAAATAAATTCATACGTCAGTGTATCAATATTTTGGCTGCATCGCATGTTTTCACCCTGTCCCAACTTTATGGAAATGAGGTTTGTATAATAAGTATGCGCGTTAGTTTTTTTCGTACTAAAAATTGTTGTGCATTTTCCACTAGTGCACCAAAACAAGCACCCAAGCAGAAGCCTTACTATAGTTACAGTATTTCAAGCGAGTTGTCCTGCTTGACCTGCGCGGTTTTAGTTCATAGATATTGGACCAGACTATAACTTTATGACATGATCTACGTGGGATTGGGAGCTGTTGTTTCCATTACTTAAACCTATAAATTGAATTTTGATAAAAGTTTACAATGTTCCAAATTAGATTTATGTTGGGTGACTTGATCAACAGTTAGATACTGCATTCAGTCTTTAAAAGTCAAACCTACCCCGTCCATGGCCCTTCAACGACGGTGGAAATCGTGAAAACTTTGTCAAAAGTGTGCACGGAAATGTAAATCCACCTATTTGGATGACTTGCGCTAGGCAAAGGGAATCTCTTCAATATACAGTATAAGCTCGCAAGTTTTTACTGTATGGTGGTGAATCCCAAAAATGTGATTCACCACCATAAGAAATTCGGCATTTACGAAATTACTTGCAGTCAATGCCCAAAACTCTACAGGAATCAAAGTAAAAAAAAAAGTTGGTGTAACATTCTTTTGACTCACCTATTATATACTGTATATTCTTATCTTTGTCTCCTTTGAAAGATGGAAGTTTTTTCTGCGAAATACGTATACAGGTTGCCAATTTTGTTTCCCTTATCAATTTTTTTATAATTTATTCCTTAATCGTTTATGTCCAAAAATTTTATATTCTTTTTTCTGTCAAGTTTTTAGAACATTTTCGTAGAAAAGTCCTTATGAGATCGGTTTGTCCATCTGTCCGTAGACAAAATTCCAACAATGCTTTGCGTTGCAATAGAGAGAGTGCGTGTAGTGAACTGCTGGAAGAGACGAATTATCCTTGCATTGTGGATAACGCGTGCTCTAAATGTTGTTTAGATGGTGCGCGTGCAGGATGCGAAGATTGACGATAATTGAAAGGGGAGATAGGTCACTAAATAAAAAGAATTTTTTATTCGTAGAGAGCTTATTATTTATTACGATAACTTGAAAACTAATTAACTTTTTCACGCTCTGTTTTCGCCAACCCATTAACGAACAAGGTGAGACAGCCGGAATAGGTACAATAGCGCGTGCTCTGATGCTACCATTAGATATGATATTCCCTTAAATATTTCCAATAACCAGATATTGTATGTAATATATCAAATAAATCGTCACGACGTGTCATGAACGAATATATAAGAGTAACTAGTGATAGCAGATATTAGTCTAGTGGCATTTGGACGTGTAAGAAGGTCTCATAAATGAATACAACGCGTAAATCATGATAGCGGAGATTTTATAGTAGTACGTGTTTTATTAGTGCCATATGGTAATGTTGGAACTTTCAAAGTTAAGATATGGCATGTAATATATCAAACAAATTGTTAGGACGTCTCATGAATGAATAAAACGCTTAATAATTATAGTGGGAATTGGTTTGGTAGCAGGTGTCTTAACGTACCATATGGTATCATCTTAACTTTGAATGCTAAGATATGGCATGTAATATAACAAACAACTCGTAACAACGTGTCATGAGTGCATATAACGAGTAAATAATGGTAGTCTGAATTGTTTAGTAGAGTTCTCACACTGTAAGGTGAAATGGAAGAGTTCACTTTTTCGCGCTCAATAGCTAGGGACTTCGTAGAGATAGCATACTTTATAACCCCCGGCGCGATCTGTGAGCTGGATTTTTCACTCAAGCCTGCTTGCAATCGCTCGTTGCAACCTATTGTTGAGGTGCCAGGATTTAAGAAAATTAGAGCATTTTAAATAAATTTTCTACCTATCTATACATATTGAGCGCGATAAAGTGAACTCTTCCATTTCACCTTACAGTATGAGAACTTTAGTACATGTTTTAATGGTACTACACCTAAAACCAGTTATAACGCGCTCCTCTATAAAGCGAACCCGCTTATAACGCGATGTAAACTGGCTCCCAATTTTAATGGGACATCGCTGCTGCCGTGGTAACAGCTGTATTAAAACTGTTCATTGACAACGATAATGGGGTCATTGTAGAGGTAACAGCTGCCCCACATACGAATACATGAAGAATGCAGAAATAATTCAAGGTGTTACAGGTAAGAACAATGCATGTAATTTAAATGTAATTTAAATGGAAGACAAAGACGAGGAACCATAACTGGAACGTGTATTTAGCTGGGCGAATAGAGCTGAGCACAGTGGAAGACTTATCTCACGCAACAGTGAACAGATTAATAATAAAGTAATGTTTATTGCACAAAACTTGAAAAAAACTTAATAAACAAAGTAAATGCAAAATCTATAGCTAGCACTTCTAACTATTGTATTATAAAAATTATCTACTGCAATTTCTACTGGTAAACAATATGAATATCAATTATATGCATAATTCTATAAACACAAACCCTTGTATCACAAAATTGTAATAAGCACAATACTTAAACCAAATACTATCCAATTGCAAAGAACAATGAACTAATTGACAGGATTAAATATGAATAGCTAAACACATATAGACAACTAAATAAACTCATAACTCATCAAAATTGCTTAACAACAAGGAACACTATTTCAACATCACATATTTCAAAACTCTTGATTGAAACGAAATAGATTCAACTTTCCAAATTTATACGACCGTCTTGCACAGAAAATTAATTGAGTTCAAAGTCACAATTACAACAATATAAATTCCACGCTCCGTTGCAGCCTCAAATAGCTGTTACACAATAAGCCCTATACGTAAACAGATTGGGTCAAGTCCGGTGAAAGTCCCTAATGAATATAACTTAATTATTCAGTTCGACAACTAGAATTGGAGAACAAAGAATAAAATTATTAATGACAACTCAGTTGATATTTCACTTTTTCTTTTTCTTTGATACTAAAACGTTTCTTCGAACGTTTAGAAGGAACATGAATAAGAAATACGGAAGGTTAAGGTAGAGGGCTGATTTCTCAAGGCGGTTAAATTGAACTATCTGCACAAATCGCGAGTCAAATCGCAAACGCAAGTCTCACTCTCGGCCCTGCGGGCCTCGCTGGTCAGTGTTTTCCGTACCACTCTCGGCCCTGCGGGCCTCGCCGGTCACTGTTTTCCCCCTCCGGGGGCAAATAATTGATATATACCCCAACCTATTTGGTTACAGGGGGCAGTTGGTTTCCCCCCGGCCGGTTACAGGAATCGCGACAATTCAGTTTGCGGAATAAGTCATCTCGCGATTTGTGCAGATAGTTCAATTTAACCCTCAAGGCGATAGCTAAGCTAACATAAAACCAAGCTCATGACGAAAATACGCCGCCATGCTGAACAGCCACAATCCGCGGACGTAAGTCTGATAGCGTAATTCTTGATAAGACAGTTTTTTGAAGGACGCTTTAATTAACTTGGCATTTCTGCCTACAATGAAATGGGCACTTACGAGTGAAAAAGTCCATTCAGCTACGGTCCCGCGAATAACTCGCGGCGGCTAGACTCCGGAGCTGTGGCGACAAAACGCTGGCTCCGTTTTCTCTTTGCCACGTCGGCAAAATATCCGCCTGACTCGCTTCTCTGCATAGCGTGTTCTCCGTTGCCGATAAACTCAGGTATGGCGACGAGCTCGTTGTTGAGGACGGCGAACGCTTTCTCGTTCCCTGCAGCTTGTCGATGGCATAGAGTTCGCTGCGCTTCTGACAGGCCTTTCCATGCGAGCTGCATAAACGAGACCTCCTTTTTCCTCGATCCCATTCACTTTTCTCTCTCATTCCCTTGGCTCTTTCGAACTACGCGCTAGAATCACATTCTTCACCCTGATTGGTCCGGGCGTGTTGATGAAGCTGACGGCGTTGCTGACGTCGCCTCGCCTTCCTCTCTGAATGATAGAAGACTCGAGAGCAAAAGCGAACAACGACGTCATCGGATTTCGTGTTGGCATTCGAATTCCGTGACAATAACTACCGCCGAAGATCGCCGAAGCACTCGCAGGCTAACAAACTGTACTTAAATTTCTAGAAACGTAACAGGTAGATTCAGTTTCAATCTTACAATGGAAAAAATTAATCGAAATTTTTTTTAAAAAAAAAGCAAAAACAAGGAATGAAACGGTTACCGATGCAGATTTTTTTAAAACAACTGACCATGCACAAGATGAATTTTGCTCAGTAGAAGAGAGGTCAGTTGGAGTCCACTTGTCCACAAGAAAAATTTATTCGTATAGGCATAGATTTCATTCACCAAAAAACTTCTTTGGTGTGACCTCAAGTGGACAAGTGGACTGACCTCCTCTCTACTATTGTGCAGTAAGTATCCATAGTTTAATAAGGTATTTGTATTTTTATTTTACTTCAGTATGATTTTGTTTTTCTGTAGCACTGTAATCATCATGCGTAAATTTAAAAGATTAAACAGTGTATAAAAAAAACGACTTTAATGAAACTTTCACTATCTGACATGGAAGTGAGTGTAGGAGATGAAAAATACATGTCTAAACATGCAAAAAACTGTTTTTTATTTTTTTCACACGTTGGCCATGGGGTGATAGGTTTTTTAATTTGTGAACTTTGCTTTTTTTTTTCCTTCTAATTCGCAATTCTTCGAACATGATTTCACTTTCAATTTCGTGACGAACATCTTTCAGATATGTTTTTACATTCCAGTTACGTCTTTTTGATTTATGCTTGCTTTTCAATGCAAGAGGAAGGCCATTGAGGGAAATGGCAATTTCCGTTTTCGGGTTTCTGGAAACTGTCTGCAATGTTATTGCTGAATACGTAACGGAAACGAAAAATTCGCCCATTGCCTTTAAATTCATCTTAAAAAGTGTAATTTTTTTTTCGTAAACAGATGACGTCATATTCAAAACGAGACTAGAGTCACTTTATAGGAAGAGTATCGCATTTGAGTGAACTGTATCGCAAGGCTTCTGATTGGCTTTTCGGTATCGCATGGCATAATCGCAGCCATTTTGAGTTTTTCCGGGTGAATGCTTGCTAATCGTTTCTATGTACTTCAGTGTGCTTTGAAACTTACTTGGGAGCACTTGAGACTTTAATCAACAAATAGTAAATTTCAATCGATAAACAAAAACTATATTATCGAGAGCAGTTGCATGCATTATAATAAACAAAGTTTTCCTAAAGTTTAGAGATGAAAAAAATCGTCAAATAACTTTCGCTTTATCCGGGCCATTATGCCAATTTGTTGCCGGTAAACCGCACAAAGTCCAGTAGAAAAGGGAAATAATGTCTTACATTCTAACTGGGAAGAACGGTAAGAAAAACTTCCATGCCCACGGCGGAATTCGAACCCGCGACCTGACGGATTCGAGAACTAGAAAGCCTACGCCCCAGCCCTCTCGACCACCGGCCCTATCCACTTTAAATGAAATATATCATTGAGATTTAATTTAGGCAGTGCAAAGATGATGTGAAAAAGAAAAAGAAAAAAATAGAAAAAAATAAATATTAACTTGTCTATTTCCTTTTTTAATTTCAAATTCATAGATACCATATAAAAGCTAAAATTCTTTCTACATTCATTTGAATTAAATATTAAATTTATGAAATTTATAAGTTAACGAAATGCAGATTATATTTTGTTATTGAATGCAGTGGCCGCGCAGTACTTGAAAATTTTATCGCCAATGGTTTAGCCAATAGAGATTTTCTTTAAGCCAGAATCTCAAGTTTTTAGCCAAATTTAAAATTAAAAAAAATTATGAAGCATTTAAAATTAAAAAAATTAATCATATGATAATCGCATTTTCGAGGTTGAAAATAAAATTTTTCCATATAAATAGAATTAGCCAAGTATGTTCGCAAATGTGATTGTTTATTCGTCAGATTAATTGAACTGTCGCCACTGGCGATTTGGCGAGCGGACTGCGCGAACACTGAAATGACCTAAAAAAAAAGAAATGATGTAACAATTTAATTTGAGCAGTAGAGTTATCTTTTATTTTTACCACGTTAAATATATTAAAAACGTATTTATCATGTATTAAGTGAATTTACAAATCGTAAAATATTACATCATAACATTTTACTCGAGATGCGGCGTGAATACTTTGAAAAAATGTTCACAAAACAACGTAATCTCCAAACTTTGTATTCAGAGAAGAACTAAACTCAAAATGGCGTCGCTCAAGACGATTGCGATACTCTTCCTATAAAGTGACTCTAAACGAGACTCGTCTTCTTTTTGGATTCCAGCGGAAAAACTCACTGTGGCTCGAGCACTTTTCAGATGAAATTTTGAATCCTGAAAAAGTGAATAACGACGAACTGAACACATGAAAAAAGCTTAGAATTAATACAGAAAAAATTGACATAGAGAAAACGAAAAGACTTCTTATACATTAAGCTCCTTCTGTAGTTCTACCCGACTTCGCTCATGTTGGAATGTTGTGTAAAGCTGAGTGTTTAGAATGAAAATGAAACAATAGTCTGATCTTACGCTGTGGCTGAAGTTCGCAAGCTTTTTTTCATGTATTCTTTTTTTTCTGTATGTTCAAATTTAGATATTGCAAAATTTCATCAAAAAACAGCCCGTGGAACGCCGGATATATCAGCTAATATAGTAGATAGATATGAATAAATAATAGTTGTTAACACCGAACGCTTCAGCAATTGAGGCTCACTTCGTTTAACATTATGTGGGAATGCCTACAAATTAAAGAACTTTTATTTGTTCAAATATATAAAGAATAACTTCACGCTCTATTTAACCTTTCACTTCTTCAAGTTTATTCGTTTATATTCTCTCTTTACATTAGTTTACTTAAATAGTAATTTACAATTTAGTTTTCATGTTTATATATTTTCTCTAAAGTGCTTTAAAATATAGGTTAATTCTATTTATCGATGTATGATGCAATAACACGAAAATATGCTCTTTTTATCCGCTTTGATGGTAAAATCATTCTTGTTCTACGAGGGTTGTTAAAAAAAATAGTTGCCATGACTTTTGCCCCAAC
Source organism: Rhysida immarginata (assembly GCA_023313115.1). Taxonomy (NCBI): domain Eukaryota; kingdom Metazoa; phylum Arthropoda; class Chilopoda; order Scolopendromorpha; family Scolopendridae; genus Rhysida; species Rhysida immarginata. The sequence continues at coordinate 70,958 of JAHWFO010099961.1, forward strand.
CCTCGTATATTTCTTATTGTACATTCTTATCCATGCATTTAACTTTGTCTTGATTAGTTTTATTTCTACTGTAATGGAAAGTAAAATAGTGGTTTAGTTTATCCATTTTATTTCTTGTCTTAATTCACTACTGTCAAATTCTGACCTGATTTGTTATTGACTTTCATGTTTTAGAATGTGTAAAGCTGATAAACATTTTAAAAGTTTTTGAAATTTAAACTCTCTTTTTTGTGATTTGATACGCTATTAATGGCTTTATAAATCTTCTAATATGAAGGTAAGATATGGTATTAGTGGAAAAAAATATGCATAAAATTGAACTTTTCCAATCTAATTTTTTATTCAAAAAAATTTGTTTTTGTATTGTTTCAGATTCCATCAATTTCTAAAAACGTCCCCATAATAAACATAAAATATTAAAATAAATAGGCATTTTTGGAAATTCTGGATTTCGCATAAATCCAAGAGATATTAGTTATGAGACATACAGTAGATCCGAAATGTAAATAAAATAACCCTACCTCCTCACTTGGAAGGGGAAAAAATGAAACAACACGCTCGTTCGTCTCTGACAATTAAAAATCGCAAGGCTTAACCACTTCTGACGTACGCAGCGCTTCAAATCGAGAGGCATATATCACATTTCAACTCATGCATTGAACATGAACATATCACTGCCTGGTTCTTATCTTCCTTCCTTCGAGGGACCCAGCCGACACTTAACGATGAATATTGGGCCGGATGAACAGAAGAACTCGAAAACAGCAAACATGAAGTGGATGTAGATGCCCACTTGAAGACTTCATAAAAAGCACAAAGCAAAGAAGACAGAATGGGAATTACTCATTCCTTATCACGTGAATTAAATACCAGAGCGAAATTTAGCAGTGATTTTATTTAGTTTTAATAATAGTGTAATAACAAATGATGGCGTTTTTAAATGAAACTGAAAGAGTTTTCTTTTTTTTATTTATAGAACCTTTTTAATTTATTAATTCTTTATACTCACAGGATAAATTAGATTGTGTGTTGCGCAAATGAGATGGTCATATCAAGCCTCTTTTCAAATTCTGTTTGAATCTATAATCTATCCAACGATATTTGGAGTGGGCGTGACCAGTTAAACTTCCTATTTCAATTGTTAGACATTGTTCATTCTACTTTGGCAACAATGTCTGACAATTGAAATAGGAAGTTTAACTGGACACTTCCACTCCAACTTTCGTTGGACAGAGTATCTTCTATGTATATAAAGAAGGATATTTGTGGGTTTGTTTGTGGGTTTGTTTGTGGGTTTGTTTCTTATACAAATCTACAGTTTTATTCCGATCTTGATGAAATTTTGCATACTTGACCTTCAAACCATGAGGAAGGTCACTGTCTACCTCAGATTTAAAAAAATAATAATTATTGATAAAAAATCGATATTCATGGTTATGGCAAGGCATATTAATGAGAAATATCTCATGAACAATAATGGAAGGCAAAGTTTGTACAACAATACTTATCAACAATGGTATCAGCACGCAATTCACAAACACTCTGCATGGACCAACAATATATATCTCATGACCAATAATGCAAGGCAAAGTTTGTGCAATATAGATAAGTTTCAATTTGTAACAATGCATAGAATTCCTGTTATTCAGGCTTTTCTTAGAAAAGAGAGTTCTTAGCACTTAACAATTTCTTGAAAATCTTTAAAAATGATCAGTAACTGGAGATAATGGTGAGTTAGCAGACTATTGAGAAAGAGTGGAAAGACGACAGAGGAAGCACGCCTTTAGCTCCGTGATGTGTTGAGCAAATGGTAAGCAAGTAAATAGTAGAATCGGCGACCGCAAGAATACACATAGTGATGAAAGGCCAAGTTTTGCTTCATGACATCGAGAGAAGAGTGGGAATTGCAACAACATCAAGTGTACATCTAAAGTAAGATTACGTGAGTAAGAAACTATTTAGACTAGCAGTGGCATCCTTGGAGAGGTCCATCCATTGTGAGCCTTTAAAAAATTTTTCTCGAATTTTAATTCAGTATTTTTACTGTATTAATTCTAAGCGTTTATATGTGTGTTATTTTTAAGATATTGCTAAATTTAATCCAAAAAAAAAGTCCGAAAATAATTATAAGTTCGTTTTCAATAATTATAAATAATGAGCATAAAATGATGATGCAGTGACAGAAATCAGTAAGGCAGAGTCTATTGATGAGGCAAAGGAGTCACATGTGTCTCCCTTGAGATCCCTATCAAACTTCCAAAAACAAAAATTTATGTGCCTGGAAAGGGAAGAGAAAGAACGAGTATTGTTCAGAGAAACCCTGCAACTAAAACAGAAAAGGCTACACGGGCATTTGGAACATTTGAACAAAGGGAGATTTGAATAAAGCAAGAGCTTCTACGTCAAGAGCAAGAAAAACTTGAGTCTAAAGTAGCTGGTGATGCTCCGCAGTGGTGAGACAAGAGGAGTTTAGATAAAGTCCCAGTATATCACCTAGAATTCCTGCTTTTCGTATTTTTCGAAGAATGGATAGTCCCTTTGCTCTGTGTTGTATTGATTCAGTTATTATTTATACAATTGGGAGTTATAATTTGATTTGTTGAGATTCTTCTGTTTACCTACAAATGTAATTATTCCGGGCAACCCCGGGTACCTCTGCTAGTAATACTATAATTCTCTTATCCGTCCGTCGGTCCGTCCGAGGTCAACAAAGAAATTTATAGCAATCCTTCCAAAGCCAGGGATCGGCCTCGGTGGCTCAGGGGTTGCGTGGTCGCCTCTGATGCCCGAGGACGCGGGTTCGACCCCGGCCGAGGACGACGAGGATTTTTTCAGGGGGAAAATCCTGAGATCACGCACTTCCTTCGGAAGGGAAGTAAAGCCGTTGGTCCCGTGTAGTCGTTTGCCGGCTGCACGTTAAAGAACCCTTGCGAGGCAAAATTTGCGGCCCCTATAACGCCGTCCTGAAATGACCATGGCAGTTGAAAAGGACGATAATACCAAACAAAACAAACCAAAGCCAGGGATTGTTATGATTTAAGACACTACTCAGTCAGTCTTATTAATTTAATAAATAAACTGAAAAAAATCATAATTCTCTTGGTCTGTTCAAAGCCAATGATTGTTGTGATAAAGATGATACCACCAATGACGTATATTAAAGATAGACTCCGAATCCTATTGTTAACAGCGGCAAAAAGTAAAGCAAATTGAGCCATGATAGTTCTGGGCAGGAGTGAGCCGTGGAGTAATTAGCTCTCTGCCTGCTTTGTTTCTGAAGATTTTGGGCCTGAGGAATAATTAATACAAAACCATTCCTCAAAGTTAAACTGCGTACAACTGTACAAACAGACAAGAAAAAGGATCAGGAACCATTTTCCACAAAAATAAATGAAAAATACGTAACTAAAATGACAATACGTTGCTGAAAGACAATCGAAACGAAATTGAAATTGAAACCCTGATCGAAAAATTGTTTATAAAATATAATAAAATACTTCAAATACAAAGTAAACGAAAAGATAAAATTATCAGTCCGTGATCGGCGTGTGAAAGAATTATTAATCAGCTACTCTCGTGTTTAGCCATGTGTTTTGCATCATCTTCACTCACTTTCGGCCATGACAGTTCTGGGCATGGAGCTTCCCAATTTGCTTTAAGTTACAACAATAGGATTCGGAGTCTATATTTAATATACGTCACTGGATACCACGATCTTTTAATCCCCTGGTCTGTGCACACGCGCAAATTCCGTTGTTGTAGTCAACAACTGGACTTATGTATTTATGGAAGAAGCGCTTTTAGTCCCCTCTATTGCAAGGATTTGGCTACATCTCACACTTAACAATATAATTTAACGATCGCACAACGTAACAAAACTGTCAGCTGATGTTATGTATTTGTTGCTGAACACGTAATATTAGCTGACAGTTTTGTTACGTTGTATGATCGTTAAATTATATTGTTAAGTTTGAGATATATTAGCCAAATTCTTCCAATAGAGGGAACTGAAAGCGCTTCTTCCATAAATACAACAATCCAATTGTTGACTACAATAACGGAATTTGCGCGTGTGCACAGACCAGGGGATTAAAAGACCGTGATAAAACTCACCATGGGAGGACCAGATCTGTTCAGCTTGGATTTAACTGAAATTTAAATATATTGTTGCGCACCCCTCCCACTATTATGTTTCAGAGTAACTCATGCTAATAGGCATTAGTTTACGAGATAAAATCGTTTAAAGGTAGTCATGTAGGCTATCTATACATAGTATAAATCTAAGTCACTTCCCCGGTGTATGTGCTCGATAACCTTAAGAACTACTGCGTCGATTTTTATGAAACAAGTTTTGTTTGTTAGGGGATTTATGTAGAAACTGTGTAGGCTAGGTATTAATTCATAAAAATTGGTTTTATATTAAATTATTTACGTTAATTGCTCTCAAAATGCGTCAACATGGCTGCTCATCATATGGTGATCGGCGATCGAAACGCTTAGCGCCATCTCTTGAGCAAACAAACAAACATAAGCTAATTCTACTTCATCTTAATAGCTGAGTAAATTTGCAAGAACATTGTTTCTCACATAGCCAACTGTATGTTGCCTGTTCTAGAGTTAGCGATCCTAGAAATTTATACATTTGCAGTAAAGATGCAACAACATTAAATGTCGTTTATAAGGAAGTACTCGAGACTTAGGTGTAGTCCAAAAACTTCCATTAATTTTTTGACATTAAATAAAGGTTTTTTAAAATTTACCTATACTGTAACTCCACAACTTAATATTTCAATAAACTAATTCAATAATAAAATAAAAAATATATATCACAAAAAAATTCAAAAGAACTCAATGAAATACGTAATATTTTTGCGATAGGCTGCCATGCTTTTTTCTCCTCTAACAGCTGTGTAAACAGAAACCATGCGAAGCGAAACCGAACGTTTTCGGTATTGTTCACTTAAGAATCCAGAGGGCGTCACTGAAAAAAAAACTCACGCACGACTCATAGGAGTTGTCCATCCTGTTTCTTTCATGGATGGTAAAACATGTGCCGAATTTGTCTAAGGATTTTACATCAAATATCAAAAGTTTATTAAAAGGTTTGTATATTTTTATTTGGTCTATTTCTGTAGCCTATCTCTAATTATTCGAAATTAAACCTGTAGTCTATTTAATTATTCGAAAATAAAGTATTCGATACGCTCTAGGCTTAAGCCTACGACCGTTCTCATACCAAGGCTTTTTCTATACAGGTTGGAAAATCCCATGTTAAGAGCTTTGGACATTTTTTTCTCTGGCCGACAGAGCGGCGCTGAGAACACTGTAGTGGGGAGAAATTCAATCGCTCATTATGGATTAATATAAGTTTTCTACTTACCGACTAAATTTTTCCTCAAGTATTTTAAGATGAAAAATAATAATAAGAAGATTGTTTCTCACATGGCCAACTGTATGTTGCCTGTTCTAGAGTTAGCGACCCTAGAAATTTCTACATTTGCAGTAAAGATGCAACAACATTAAATGTCGTTTATAAAGAAGTACTCAAGACTTAGATGTAGTCCAAAAACTTCCATTAATTTTTTGACATTAAATAAATGTTTTTTAAAATTTACCTATACTGTATTTTTATTTCATGATTTAAAAAGCCCAGGCAACGCCGGGCGCGGGTTTGCTAGTTCATTATATTTAAAAATTCAGAGAATAACATCCAAGTAGTCAACGGGGTCATGTGGGTAAATCGATAGACTCCAATGCTGAAAGTCCTGTGTTCAATTCCGCTCCTTTCCCACTTTCATTTAATTTATTTTTTTAAAACATGTTTTGGAACAAATTATATATGAAACTAACTTTAATTATTAAAAATATATTCAAATTTTTTGCATATTATATTTCATTTGAGGAACGTAACAAATTATTCATTTTTTTTAATAAGTTATTATACTATTATACCGGGTGGATACGAAAATAAGACCTCCCCCTTTTTTAGCACATTTTCTATATATAGAAATGTGCTTATGTGATCGGTTTGTTCAGCTGTCCGTCCGTCCGTCCGTCTGTAGACAATCCCATAATTCATTGCGTTGCAATAGAAAGAGTGCATGTATTGAATTGCTGGAAGACACGAATTATCCTCGCATTCGGGAAAACGCATGTTGAGAACATACATGGGTTCGGCTCTGCGCGTGCTCTAAACGTTAATGAGATGGTGCGCGTGCAGAATGCACGTGTTTGACGATTATTGAAAGGGCAGTTCGGTCTCTAAATCAAAAGAAGTTTTTTATTCCTAGGGTGCTTAGTATTTATTACGATAAATTGAAAACGAATTAACCTTTTCAAAGTGTGTTTTCACCAATCCATTAATATGGGACAAAGCACGAACAAGTACGAACGTGAGATAGCCGGAATAAGTACGTACTATAATGCCATGTGCTTTAATGGTACCATTATGATACCCCCTTAAAAACTCCCTATAACCAGATATGGCATGTAATATATCAAACAAATCGTCACAACATATCACAAACGAATATATATGAGTAACTAGTGATAGCCGGTATAGGTCTAATGGCACGTGTACGTGCAAGGATGTCTCAGGAATGAATATAACGCGTAAATAATGTTGGTGTGAAATGTTTAGTAGTACGTGTTTTAATGGTACCAAGTGGAACTTTCAATACTACGATATGGCATGTAATATATCAAAGAACTCGTAAGATCGTGCCATGAGTGAATATAACGAGTAAATAATGATAATGGTTATTGGATTAGTAGCACGTGCCCTAATGGCTTCATATGATACCATATGTTACCATTGGAACTTTCAATGCTAAGATATGGCATGTAATATATCAAACAACTCGTAAGATCGTGCCATGAGTGAATATAACGAGTAAATAATGAAAATGGTTATTGGTTTAGTAGCGCGTGCCTTAATGGTGCCATGTGGTACCATATGGTACCGTTGGAACTTTCAATGCTAAGGTATGGCATGTAATATATCAAACAACTCATAACAACATGTAATGACTGAATATAACGAGTAAATAATGATAATGGTTATTGGTTTAGTAGCGCGTGCCCTAATGATGCTATATGATACCATATGTTACCATTGGAACTTTCAATGCTAAGATATGGCATGTAATATATCAAACAACTCGTAACAACGTGTCATGAGTGAATATAACAAGAAAATAATGATAATGGGAATTGGTTTTGTTGCATGTGCCCTAATGGTACTATATATTATTGTTAGAATTTTCAATGCTAAGATATGGCGTGTAATATATCAACCAACTCCTTACGAGTTGTTAGACCTATTGTTATCCATAGCTTATTTGTATCAAGAGGATAATGCTGTTAGGCTTAATGGTACCTAAACTGTATACTGTTATCCATATTGCTAATTAATAGTAGTTAATCGCTTGCTTCAATAGTAGACGATAACGTAGGAACACTTTAGTAATTTAATATGAAAAATAATAGATGCTTACACACAACGCTTCAGCAATTGAGGCTCACTTCGTTTAACATTATGTGGGAATTCTTACAAATTAAAGAATATTTATTTTTTTAAATGTATGAGGAATAACTCCCCCTCGATTTACCTTTCAGTTCTTCAAGTTTATTCGTTTAAATTCTCTCTATACATTAGCTTACTTAAATAATAATTTACAATTTAGTTTTCATATTTATTTATTTTCTCTTAAGTGTTTTAAAATGTTGATTAATTCAATATATCCATATACTATGCTATAACATGAAAATGTGCTCCCTTTATCCACTTTGGCGGTAAAATCTTTCTTGTTTATTTTCGTAACCGAAGCAGAGATGTCTATTTTGATGAATCCAATGAATAGGAAGTTGTGGGTGATGTATCCCATGGTGCAGTTTTAATCATCTCAGATATGCAGATTAGGACACATTCAAATCCTATCTTAAAAACCGTAAAAGATACACGAAAAGATACACGAGAATTGAAGACTTGGTCAGCAAGGAATTCCGAATATAACGAAATAATAATCTCCAAAATTGGATAAACGGATCACCAACAATCACATGTTGAATTTATTAGTTACCTCCCTATGAACTTCACAAAGGCATTTGAATGTTCAACATGCAAATCAAGAAATTACCAAAATAACAATAATAACATTCACTTTCATGAAGAATCTATCTATCTATCTATATAAAGAAGGATGTTTGTGGGTCTGTTTGTTTGTTTGTTTGTATGTTTTTTATACAAATCTACAGTTTTATTCCGATCTTGATAAAATTTCGCATACATGACCTTCAAAGCATGAGGAAGGTCATTGTCTACCTCAGATTTCGAAAAAATAATAATTATCGATAAAAAATCGATATTCATGGTTATGGCAAGGCATATTAATGAGAAATATCGCATGACCAACAATGCAAGACAAAGTTTTTGCAACAATGGTATCAACACGCAATTCACAAACACTCTGCACGGACCAACAATATATATCTCATGACCAACAATGCAAATAAAAGTTTGTGCAACAATAGGTATCAACAATGGTTTCAACACGCAATTCACCAATAACAATGAGCTCAAAATGATGATGCAATGATAAAGCAATCCTTTCCAAGAATTATAACAATAAACATAAAATGATGATGCAATATGGATAAGTTTCAATTTGTAACAATGCATACTAATTCCTGTTATTCAGGCTTTTCTTAGAAAAGAGAGTTCTTAGTACTTAACAATTTCTTGAAAATCTTTAAAAATGATCAGTAAATGGAGATAATGGAGAGTTAGCAGACTATTGAGAAAGAGTGGAAAGACGACAGAGGAAGCACTTCTTTAGCTCCGTGATGTACTGAGCAAATGGGAAGCAAGTAAATAGAAGAATCCGCGACCGCTAGACTGCACAAAGTGATGAATGGCCAAATTTTGCTTCAACACATCGAGAGAAGAGTGGACATTGCAACAACACTAAGTATACATCTGAGGTAAGATTACGTGAGTAAGAAATTATTTAGACTAGCAGTGGCATCCTTGGAGAGGTCCAGCACCATTGTGAGCCTTTAAAAAGATTTTTTTCGAAATTTTCATTAAGAATTTTTACTGTATTAATTCTAAGCATTTTCATGTGTTTATTTTTAAGATATTGCAAAATTTAATTTAATTTTTTGAGATTGTTCTGTTTACATCCAAGTGTAATTATCCCGGGCAACGCCGGGTACCTTTGCTAGTAGCAAATAAAAAGCATGAGTCACCATACACAAGACAAAACAATTCCAGGATGGCAAGCTACAATGTTCCTGAAATTGTGATTGTTGGTGATCCGTTCATCGGATTTTGGAATTCTTTTTTGTATGCAAAATATTTTATATGCAAAAAATTATAAAAATATGTTTGTAATAATTAAAATTAGATTCATATATAATTTGTTCAAGTATATGTTAAAAAAACTGAAAATTAAATAAAATTGGGAAAAGAGCAGGATTTGAAACAGATATCTTTAGCATTGGAATCTACCCACTTACCCATATGACCACGTTGATTACTGGAGTTTTATACTCTCTGAATTTATAATTATACATCAATAACCTACATAACTAACTTTAAATGAAGATATCTCGTTTACTAATGCGGATTAGCATGAGTTACTGATGCCATATAATAGCGGGAGGGGTGCGTAACAAAATATTAAAATTTCAGTTAAATCCAACCTTAACAGACCTGGTCCTCCCCTTGTCAGCCATTGTTGTGAATTAACTGTTCGGCAACTCTTGAAGTATCAAGTGAAAAGATGATATGAAATGATATGAAAGATGACCCCCCCTTGCAATTTGGAGACAAATGTCTCCAGTGAATTATCATCTGTCCAAAGTATCTGCAGGTATGAGTTCCATAATGAGTGAGTTCATGTATTATGACAAATTATATGCCAGGACCAAGTATAAACTTTTCCACATTTTTATTGCTTACATATTTGTATACTTTAAAAAAATTAAATATTAACTTTTATTACATGAATGTTAAATTTTGAAAATTAATTTTTAGAATAAAATTAGTTTGAATTATTTACTCTAAAGTGTTTATATGTTTTATAATTATTTTTTACTAGCAGAGGTACCCGGCGTTGCCCAGGGTAATTACACTTGTAGATAAACAGAACAATCTCAAAAAATTAAATTATAACTCCCAATTGGTTAAATAATAACTCAATCAATATAACACAGAGCAAACGGACTATCCATTCTACGAAAAATACGAAAAACATGAATTCTAAGTGATATACCGGGACTTTATTTAAACTCTTCTTGACTTGCCTCACCACTGCGGAGCATCACCAGATACTTTAGACTCAAGTTTTTCTTGCTCTTGACTTAGAAGCTCTTATACCCTCTGGCTCTACGTTTCAAATGCCCGTATAGCTTTTTTCTGTTTTAGTTGCAGAGTTTCTCTAACCAATACTCGTTCTTTCTCTTTCCTTTCCAGGCACATAAATTTTTGCCAGTCGTCTGGACGTTTGATAGGGAACTCAAGGGAGACTCGCGTGACTCCTTTACCTCATCAATAGACGCTGTGTTATTAATGTTCTGTCACTGCATCATCATTTTATGCTCATTATTAATAATTTTTGGAAACGAACGTTCAATCATCGCATTATCAGTATCTCAGTTACCAAAATATACACATTCCGACAAAATATAGACAAAATATATTTTTATGAAATGTTTGGATCTGATGTGCTACCAAATAAGCTAGGTGATAACCTCGGCGTGGCTCGGACATTATTTTTTTTTTTGATTAAATTTTGAAATATCTTAAAAATAAACACATGAAAACGCTTAGAATTAATACAGTAAAAATTCTTAATGAAAATTCGAAAAAAAAATTTCTAAAGGCTCACAATGGATGGACGTCTCCAAGGATGCCACTGCTAGTCTAAATAATTTCTTACTCACGTAATCTTACTTTAGATGTATACTTGATGTTGTTGCAATTCCTCTCTTCTCTTGAATGTTAAGTTTTGAAAATTAATTTTTAGAATAAAATTAGTTTGAATTATTTACTCTGAAGTGTTTATGTGTTTTATAATTATTTTTTAAACATCGATATCAAACATCGAATGTCGATGTTTTTGGCATCGCAAGCCCCTAATAGGAAGGAGGTTGTAGGAGAGGACAAGGGGTAGTTCATTTCGTTTTTAGGTTGAAAGGGTTGATATAACTATTTGACGCTCTAGCCCCAAAGGGTTAACAGGATTAAAAACTCAAAAACACTTGAAATTTATAGAGGATTTTGGAAATCATTTCTTAATACTTAGAGGAACATAAGACTAAACAAATTTTCTTGATATAATTTTTTTGTTGTTAATTTTAAAAAAGTGACAATGAAAAATAAATTAGAAGATTACCGGTAATTGATTTTTCTTATATTTAGTATATTTTTTTTATTACAATTTCATTTATATTATTTTGTTTTTGTATATAATATTTTAGTGATTTATTTATTTATTTGTATATATTTTACTTATATTTTATTTGTATATTCTAACTTCAGAAGTTTAAGTAAGTCATTTTAATTCCTTCTCAGTTTGGTGGATGAGAAGGGAAACTTAAAACTGGATGGGGAAGTGGTTATATAAACCCTTTAACCAAAAAATGAAATGAATTCTACCCTCTGTCCTCCCCTCCAACCGCCTTCCTATATTATAGGACCAGAATTTAAGGGGAGGAGATGGGGGTCACCGTGCTAAATAACATCAATTTACCGATTTACCTCCTCGATTCCTGTTGGGCCTATTTTAACGAGCATAGTAATTTTAATTGAATAATAGAATTCTTAACAATAAGACAAAATAAAAAATGTTACACTTTTTACCAAATGATCTCAAAAATTACGTTATAAAGAAATAATTTCATTCATTTATAAACTAATAACTTTTGCAGAAAGCGTTAATCATTAAAATTCAGTATTCTGCTCAGCATTTTTACGGAAGTAAAACCCCCCTGGCTTTAACGCTTTCGGACCTGGCGTGTTTTATATAATACACAACATTTCGGATTTTTTTCTGAGCGTTGTAACTTTTTTCTACCTTTAAGACCTGCTGTATTATTTAAAATTCATTCAGGCTTCACTACCGTAGTTTTAGAATTTAGCTCCTTCTATAGAGAAAAAAGCAAACTAATTCCAAAAATGTCTACACCAAATGAAGAAGCAGTACCTGGTAAGGCTCCACAAAATATTACTCAATTTATCTTGTCGAGTGGTTATAATATTAAAAAGGCGACTTATTTTAATTAACAAAAGTATGTACTTTACACTGGTGTATAAAATCAATATCTGTAGTCTGTATTTTTTCAAAAATGAAGTTCGAAACCTTACGTATTTTTAAAATTACACCAAGTCTCTGTGGTGATGGTAGTGTACAACATGGCAACCGACGAGTGAGCAAGTTTCCCACATGGTTTTGCTGATAGAATGCACAAATAAATTCAACTAATTCTAAATATTTTAATATAAAATGTTTATTATAATTTTTATAATAAAATTAATAATAAATAAATTAATAACAAATTTAAGATAATAGTAACAATAATATAGAAAAGTGAAAAATGATACGATGTAGTCTAGAGATCTGAATACACGTGTAAAGTACATAAAAATGTAAAAATTGGCTAAATAATCTAGTAAAGAATTGGAAGAAAATACTTTTTTTCTATGTATGTGAATAACTTAAATCACTGTTTCATTTTATATTGGTTATAATGTTTATATTTATTTATGAGGTTGCTCTTCTGATCATTCACTGAAGACCAGTCGAATGAATAAACGAAGGAGATTGAATGAGTCCAGTGCACAAGCAGTATTGGAGAGTTTGATGAATGGAGATGTATCAGATATTGAAGATTTTGATACTTCAGAAGATGAAATGGATTTGTGTGATGGTTCGGAAGAACAAGAAGGCCCCGAT
>JAHWFO010099961.1:108916-127796 GCA_023313115.1 Rhysida immarginata
AATTATAAATTTTTATACGCTGGTGTGTTCCTCTAGCTTACTATATCATTTAGATTTATTATGAATTTATTTTTGATAAAAACATTTTGATGCAATTTAAATAAAGATTTTAGTTACACATTTTAGATTCATTGTTTTACTCATGTTGTATTGCACTGTATATAGTTAGTTATTTAAAAAAAGTCTTTTTTACAATAAAAGGGTTTTTTTTTTTAATTCCAATAAACTAACTTAACTTTCGTCCTAATACAAAAACCCTTGTGAGGTGGAATTTTTTAAAATAACTAAATATTTACACATTTAATTATATATTTCGAAAATATTTGTATTGGTTTCTGATCGAATCCAAATTTTCTAGACATTTTATAAATATTTTAATATTTTGTATAGAATATCAATTTTGTTATTTCTTAAAAATTAGAATATTGATTAGTAAAATAATGCGTTTACAAACTTCAACTGATATTATATTTTACTAATATTTATAACCAATACTATCTCAATGTCTCTTTTTGGTTAATTGGATTTTAAATTTGTAATTCTGAATAATGTCTGATCGATTATGGGTAAATAAATTTTGCTCATTTCGATAATTTTTTTATGTATAAAAACAATTCTTTTATATAAATTATATGACTTCCTCAACATTCATTGATTAATAACATTTTGCGAGTTACGAAAATCACATTTTCATCGCCATATAAGCATTCACAGATGGGCTCTCTTCACAGTTCCAAATAGATCGATCCAATACAGTGATCCACGTGACCGAAATCGCGGGATCGCACTTAGAAAAGTTTGTACGGTTCAAACTACTGCGACTGACGATTTGTAGTCGCGATTTTAGTCGGGCATACGAATCGGAGCTAGAAATCGGGCATAAGAAAATCGGTTTCCATAGGCTCGACTCAGTCAAGTGCGATTATCGCATGATCGTACTTAAAATCGGAGCTATGGGAACCAGCCTTAAAAGATACACGAAAACTTCCAATTGAAGACTTGTTCAGCATGAAATTCCGAACAAAACGAAATTATAATCTCCAAAATTGGATAAACGGATCACCAACAATCACATGTTGAACTTATTAGTTACCTCCCTATGAACTTCACAAAGGCATTTGAATGTTCAACATGCAAATCAAGAAATTACCAAAATAACAATAATAATATTCACTTTCATGAAGAAAAGCAAATAAAAAGCATGAGTCACCATACACAAGACAGAACAATTCCAGGATGGCAAGTTACACTGTTCCTGAAATTGTGATTGTTGGTGATCCGTTCATCGGATTTTGGAATTTTCTTTTGTATGCAAAACATTTTATATGCAAAAAATTATAAAAATATGTTTGTAATAATTAAAATTAGATTCATATATAATTTATTCAAATATATGTTAAAAAAACTGAAAATTAAATAAAATTGGGAAAAGAGCAGGATTTGAAACCGATATCTTTAGCATTGGAATCTACCCACTTACCCATATGACCACGTTGACTTCTGGAGTTTTATACTCTTTAAATTTATAATTATACATCAATAACCTACATAACTAACTTTAAATGAAGATATCTCGTTTACTAATGCCGATTAGCATGAGTTACTGATGCCATATAATAGCGGGAGGGGTGCGTAACAAAATATTTAAATTTCAGTTAAATCCAATCTTAACAGACCTGGTCCTCCCCTTGTCAGCCATTGTTGTGAATTAACTGTTTGGTAACTCTTGAAGTATCAAGTGAAAAACATGTTAGCCTCAGTAAAATATTACAATGCTAACCATGTTAAGTGTGCATTTGGAAGATATTACGCCAACAACTACTGATGTTTCTTGCAAAGGCCTATCAATTTATAGCAAGGTCTTTCAAGGTTTAGCAGTACAGGAACCAAGCTTAGGTACAATAAGGTCACCATTTTGAAACCCAGATATAAAAAGCATGATTTTAAAAGTCGGTCATGTTCTGCAGCGGCAATTAATGCCATTAATGCAGAGCTATTAGATATGCCATTGCCAAATGTTTCTGTCAATTTTGATAATAGTGATTGTGATGAGCCAAACAATACTCAGCCTTTTTGTGGTAAAAGAAGAGCTAGCATCAAAGAAAGTAGATCAAATCTCAGTTCGGGGTTACATCAAAATTTGAAAATGTATTTAGATGCTCCACTGAATGATATGAAAGATGACCCCCCCTTGCAATTTGGAGACAAATGTCTGCAGTGAATTATCATCTGTCCAAAGTATCTACAGTAATGAGTTCCATAATGAGTGAGTTCATGTATTATGACAAATTATATGCCAGGACCAAGTATAAACTTTTCCACATTTTTATTGCTTACATATTTGTATACTTTAAAAAAATTAAATATTAACTGTTATTACATGAATGTTAAATTTTGAAAATTAATTTTTAGAATAAAATTAGTTTGAATTATTTACTCGGAAGTGTTTATATGTTTTATAATTATTTTTTACTAGCAGAGGTACCCGGCGTTGCCCGGGTTAATTACACTTGTAGGTAAACAGAACAATCTCAAAAAATTAAATTATAACTCCCAATTGGTTAAATAATAACTCAATCAATATAACACAGAGCAAAGGGACTATCCATTCTACGAAAAATACGAAAAACATGAATTCTAGATGATATACCGGGACTTTATTTAAACTCTTCTTGACTTGCCTCACCACTGCGGAGCATCACCAGATACTTTAGACTCAAGTTTTTCTTGCTCTTGACTTAGAAGCTCTTATACCCTCTTGCTCTGTTCGAAAATTCAGTTGTTCAGACCTTTCAAATGCCCGTATAGCTTTTTTCTGTTTTAGTTCAGAGTTTCTCTAACCAATACTCGTTCTTTCTCTTTCCTTTCCAGGCACATAAATTTTTGCCAGTCGTCTGGACGTTTGATAGGGAACTCAAGGGAGACTCGCGTGACTCCTTTGCCTCATCAATAGATGCTGTGTTATTAATGTTCTGTCACTGCATCATCATTTTATGTTCATTATTAATAATTCTTGGAAACGAACGTTCAATCATCGCATTATCAGCATCTCAGTTACCAAAATATACACATTCCCACAGAATATAGACAAAATCTATTTTTAGGAAATGTTTGGATCTGATGTGCTACCAAATAAGCTAGGTGATAACCCCGGAGTGGCTCGGACATTATTTTTTTTTGATTAAATTTTGATATATCTTAAAAATAAACACATGAAAACGCTTAGAATTAATACAGTAAAAATTCTTAATGAAAATTCGAAAAAAAATTTTCTAAAGGCTCACAATGGATGGACGTCTCCAAGGATGCCACTGCTAGTCTAAATAATTTCTTACGTAATCTTACTTTAGATGTGCACTTGATGTTGTTGCAATTCCTCTCTTCTCTTGAATGTTAAGTTTTGAAAATTAATTTTTAGACTAAAATTAGTTTGAATTATGTGTTTTATAATTAATTTTTTAAACATCGATATCAAACATCGAATGTCGATGTTTTTGGCATCGCAAGCCTCTAATAGGAAGGAGGTTGTAGGAGAGGACAAGGGGTAGTTCATTTCATTTTTAGGTTGAAAGGGTTGATATAACTATTTGACACTCTAGCCCCAAAGGGTTAACAGGATTAGAAACTCAAAAACACTTGAAATTTATACAGGATTTTGGAAATCATTTCATAAAACTTAGAGGAACATATGACTAAACAAATTTTCTTGATATAATTTTTTCTTGTTAATTTTAAAAAAGTGACGATGAAAAATAAATTAGAAGATTATCGGTAATTGATTTTTCTTATATTTAGTATTTTTTTTATTACAATTTCATTTATATTATTTTGTTTTTGTATATAATATTTTAGTGATTTATTTATTTATTTGTATATATTTTACTTGTATTTTATTTGTATATTCTAACTTCAGAAGTTTAAGAAAGTCATTTTAATTCTCTTCTCAGTTTGGTGGATGAGAAGGGAAACTTAAAATCTGGATGGGGAAGTGGTTATATAAACCCTTTAACCAAAAAATGAAATGAATTCTACCCCCTGTCCTCCCCTCCAACCGCCTTCCTATATTATATGACCAGAATTTAAGGGGAGGGGATGGGGGTCACCGTGCTAATTTTACCGATTTACCTCCCCGATTCCTGTTGGGCCTATTTTAACGAGCATAGTATTTTTAATTGAATAATAATAGAATTCTTAACAATAAGACAAAATAAAAAATATTACACTTTTTACCAAATGATCTCAAAAATTACGTTATAAAGAAATAATCTCATTTATTTATAAACTAATAACTTTTGCAGAAAGCGTTAATCATTAAAATTCAGTATTCTGCTTAGCATTTTGCGGAAGTAAAAACCCCCCTGGATTTAACCCTTTCGGACCTGGCGTGTTTTTTATAATACACAACATTTCGGATTTTTTTCAGAGCGCTGTAACTTTTTTCTACCTTTAAGACCTGCTGTATTATTTAAAATTCATTCGGGCTTCACTATCGTAGTTTTAGAATTTATCTCCTTCTATAGAGAAAAAAGCAAACTAATTCCAAAGATGCCTACACCAAATGAAGAAGCAGTAAGGCTCCACAAAATGTTACTCAATTTATCTTGTCGAGTGATTATAATATTAAAAAGGCGACTTATTTTAATTAACAAAAGTATGTACTTTACACTGGTGTATAAAATCAATATCTGTAGCCTGTATTTTTTCAAAAATGAAGTTCGAAACCTTACGTATTTTTAAAATTACACCAGGTCTCTGTGGTGATGGTAGTGTACAATATGGCAACTGACGAGTGAGCTAGTTACCCACATGGTTTTGCTGATAGAATGCACAAATAAATTCAACTAATTCTAAATATTTTAATATAAAATGTTTATTATAATTTTTATAATAAAATTAATAATAAATAAATTATTAACAAATTTAAGATAATAGTAACAATAATATAGAAAAGTGAAAAATGATACGATGTAGTCATAGAGATCTGAATACACGTGTAAAGTACATAAAAAATGTAAGAATTGGCTAAATAGTCTAGTAAAGAATTGGAAGAAAATAATATTTTTCTATGTATGTGTATAACTTAAATCACTGTTTCATTTTATATTGGTTATAATGTTTATATTTATTTATGAGGTTGCTCTTCTGATCATTCACTGAAGACCAGTCGAATGAATAAACGAAGGAGATTGAATGAGTCCAGTGCACAAGCATTATTGGAGAGTTTGATGGATGGAGATATATCAGATATTGAAGATTTTGATACTTCAGAAGATGAAATGGATTTGTGTGATGGTTCGGAAGAACAAGAAGGCCCCGATGTATATCAAATTACAAATCATGAAGATGAAGAAATGCAAGTAATGATGAGGAAGAGGATGTTTTTGAAGAGCCGCCTGCAAAGATGGCAAAGAGAACACCAGTAGAACAGAAATGGAAGAAAAAAAAGTTTATTCCACCATCTGACACTGCCTGGGGCGGCGTTCCTTATTCAGATAATGGAGATGCAATGGACACTCCATTCGAATACTTCAAGATACATCCCAGATGAGTTTTTTGAAATAGTTGCATTTGAAACAAACAAATATTCAGTAATGACAACTGGAAAAAGTGTCGACACTAACGTGACTGAAATTCGCCAGTTAGTCGGAATGCATCTCATGATTGGAATTCTCAAATTTCCAAGACTTCGTTTGTACTGGAATCCGATGTGTAGGATATCAGCAGTGGCAGATGTCATGAGTCGCTATCGTTTCTTGAAACTTCGAAATAATCTACATGCAATTGTAGATAAGCCATTAGATAATACGGATCGTTTATGGAAAGTGCGGCCAATAATGGACTGTTTTAGAAAACGGTGTCTAGAATTATACATGGAAGAGCATGTTTGTATAGATGAACAGATAATTCAGTTCAAAGGAAAACTGGATATTAAGCAATATATAAAATGTAAGCCACATCCATGGGGTGTGAAATGCTACTTGTTATGTGGAGCTAGTGGCATTGTATATGATTACATTGTGTACCAAGGGAAAACTACTCCTCTTCCTTCTGAAATGGTGAGCAACTTTGGAGTAATTGGTACAACTGTTCTAGAATTGTCTAAAAGAATTCAAGAAAACCTTAACTTCAAGCTGTTTGCAGACAATTATTTTACCAGCATTCAGATAATCAGAGAACTGAAAACGAAAAAAATATTATATGCTGGAACAATCAGCAAAAACCGTATGCAGAAATGTCCTGTTGTTGTCAGCACAAAAAACAAACGAGGCACATCTGAAGAGATGATAACTGGTGATGATGAAGTTGTTATCACGCAGTGGGTTGACATCAAAATTGTCACAATGGCATCATATTGTAGGAGAAGGCATCACTGACGACGTTCGTCGATGGAGCAAATCTGACAAAGAATATATAAGAGTTCAACGACCTGAAGTAATCAGACTCTTTAATAAATCAATGGGAGGTGTTAACAAAACTAATTTTTTGATCCAGCTTTATCGATCACGCAAGTGAACCCTGCGAGTGTTTTTCCATTTCATATCCTTATCCGTAACAAATGCGTGGCCAGAATACCGCAGAGATGTCACAGTAAAAAAAGATTTCAAAACCATTAGATTTACTAGAATTTACAATGCAAGTTGCAGAAGCACTGCTGAAGGTAGGTACGAAACCTGAGAAGCGAGTTGGAAAGGCCCAGTACTTCAAGCGTACCACTGCCTGCACAAAAACGACAAAAATCAGATGTTCGACCAGTTTCTGATGTGCGACATGATAATTGTGGGCATTTGCCCATTATGATGTCAAAACAGGGTCGTTGTAAAATGGAACTCTGTCAAAGCCTAACGAAAGCGAAATGTCAGAAGTGTGAGGTGCATTTGTGTTTTACTGGCAAAGTAAACAATTTTGAGTCATTCCATGTTAAATAAAGTGATACTGCAATTTTTAAAAATATGTTTTTAAATATTTTATAACTGAAATATAAATAAATACTTTATAATAGTTATTTTAAATATTTAATATGTATTAAAAAATTATACTAATATAAATATTATATAATACTAGGTGATATGCCCGGCGTTGCTCGGTCTGTTTATTTGATGAAATTTTGACGGCGTTTCCCTTGCGCCATCTCTTGAGGAAACAAACAAACATAAATCAAAATATATTATATTTACCCCACCCCCTCCCTTTGGGGATATGTAAACCTTACACTGAACCTAACGAACATATGGTGCGAATATGAGCTCAATCTGATAAGTGGTTCAAAAGTTTTTAGAACATTTACAGACGCACCCTGAACCTGAATTTTTATATATAAAGATATAATTTTTATAATATTTTTATATATAAAATACAAATACACATTCAAAACAAGCAATTTTATTATTTACATTTACTTTATCATAAATGAACTAAGCAAATGTGATATTTTCTAATACTTATTAAAAAAGTTTTACCATATTATTATCATCAGCATTTTATTCAATCAAAGCAAGCTCATCAAGAATTGAATTGTCAAAATTTGAAAACATGTTTTCTGACTTAAACATTTTTAACATCTGATGGACAGAAATTTTTGCAATCACATTTCGTACCGAACACGCAAATTTACATCTAAGATCTCAATTGCCATCCTATTTCTCAGTTTGCCTTTCGTACCGAACACTTAAAATTGCATCTAAGGTATCAATTGCCATCCTATTTCTCAGTTTGCCTTTCGCAATATTTACAATGGAAAATGCTCTCTCCACAACAGCATTAGACAAGAACACATAAAAAAGCTTTAAATATTATATAATAAATAAATACACAAAACTCCTTAATTCAATCAATACAACTATACAACTGATCATAACTGCATTTCAATGCGATGTACGTCTGGGAGACGTATAGTTAATAACAAGGTTATGCTGCACATGGTTAGTATTCTAGAGTTAAAGACTTTTTGGCACCAACGGGAAACTGAGTTTTGGATCACCATATTCACCGGATCTAACTCCGTGTAATTACTTTTTGTTCCTAAACTGAAATCTCCACTCAAAGTTCTTTCTTTGATGATGTACCAACCATCAATAAAGCAACGATACAGATTTTAAACAGCATCAGGCAAAACGAGCTATAACAATCCTTCCGTGCATGCCAACCAGGGCGCGTTGGTGTATGGATGCATGAGAGTCTTATTTTGAATAATCCAAGGTAAGAAGGTATATGAAAAATGACTTGTTTATTACAGCACCAGTCCAAATTTCAAATTCCCGCACAGTGTATTTGTGGGTTTATAGGGAGTTGTTTTTTGTTTTGTTATTTTTTTTTTTTTCGTTACGAAAAATCAGTCACGAAATCAATCACAGGTGTCTTGTGTAAAAGTTTCTCGTTAACGATAATGCTGCAACCGGGTCGTCTTTTTTGTATTTAATGGTTATCCGAAATAGCCTGCAAGTACACGTTGTGAAATAAAGCAAATACTCTAGCGATTTAGTAGTAAAAATATTCACTGAGATTTTATTTTCTGATAATTGGATGATTGAGGGTGATAACAGGCTTTTGTTGGTGGACAGTGAATAACAATGTACAAGTAGGTACTCGACTAAGGGAGAAAACTAAGATGGCAGATATTTGGCCGGATGTACTCTTTATGCGCTAACAATACATGCACAAACATTTCGTACGCAACTCACACTTGCCAACGAGATCGAAATAATATTTCGTGATTTTTTCGTAATACAATAAATTTCTCGTAACGAAAAAAACACTAATTCCCTAAGGTCACAATGGCATAAATATCACATTATACAGTTTTATGTTAATAACATATGTGTATTTGAAACTGATCTAGCATTCAAATAAACCAAGTTGTTAAGATAGACTTGTTAAGTTTGAAGACTTCGTATTAATCATTTGGCATCTTCGCATCTGGAACCTAACCGGTGTTAATTGAAGGTTCTTACTGACGGTTCTCATCCGATTATTCCGTTTTGCAATTTAAAAACTGTTGTAAAGATAATGGAGTTATAAATAAAAACAAGAATAAATATAGAAATTAACAAAGTGAAGATTACATTTCCGAAATATAACAGCTTATAAAAAGTGGTGTTGAAAAGGGAAGGAAAAATTCCGGGACATGGACTTGAACCAGGGACCATGCCTATCGCTGGCACCGCTCTAACCTACTGAGTTACCGCGGACACTGAACAGCTCTGCTGCAACGAAGCATCTACTGTGTGACCCAAACTTATCCAGTATAATTGTTTAGGAACATTGTATGGTTCAAATGGAACAAAAAATGTCCTATAAACTTTACATCTAGTTTCGATGGTGAGTGAGATATCTACGATTGTCTATTTTCTTTCATTTAGTCTTTTCCTAGAAAGGCGCAGGTTTACCTATTTATTCTTGAATATACTCTTTCTGTTTTCCATATGCTAAACAGGAAGAGGAATCGTCGTACTTGTAACAAGTGTGAGAGGTATTTTATTGACCTGGCGGTTGATTTGAGCAGTTGTTCATATTGTGCAACACAACGTCGAAGTTCATTGTGCCGTTTGTTTTCACAAATGAAGAATATGAATGAAGAAAATGCGGACAATCATTTTTACTATGGGCTTCTGCTGGTAACGCTGTAGAAGCCAGCAGGTTGTACGTGGATGCATTTCCTCATAGGGCGCCATCCACATCGGCAGTTGTTTTCGAGGGTACACCAAGTTCAGGGTACAAACGTCGACAGCTCACACAGGATCGAAATTAGATGTTATTTTAAAGAACATTTTTTGTTCCATTTTGAACCATACAATGTTTCTAAACAATTAAGCTGGATATGTTTGGATCACCTTGTATATGGACTTCAATGAAGTCAATAGATAGCCCAAATGGCAGAGTGCGCCCGGATTCGAAAGTTGGAAATCCTCTTTGCTTGAATAATACGTAGATGAAAATTAAAGACAAATATAGAAATTGACAAAATGAAGATCACACTTCCATAATATAATAATTTGGTTTTGAAAAGGACAGGCATCGGTCTAGCCAAAATTATAAATAAAAGTAGTTAGCGATCATGTAACGGTTAAAGTTCTAATATCGTTAATTTTTAGGAAAGATTCTAAAGAGAAATAAAGAAATAAGTTATAAATAAAATTACTTTTTGTGTATTGATGCTGTGATTATTTTAGAAAGCACGTAAAAAAGTATAGTGATTACTTGAAGAAGATATAATTTTTTGAGCGAAAAGATTAAAAGAGGTCATTGAGAAAATTAAAACGAGCCCTCAGATAAAACAATATACTATTATTTTAATAATTCGAAATCAGAGTAGATTTTTTAAAATTTATCTTTAATATAGTTTTCAAAATATTTTTAGTAAGCCTTTTTCCAGTATTTTTAGCGTACCGGCAATATATGAGAAAAGTAATAACGAGCATTCATAAACATTTTTTATAAGTTTTCAATTGCTCATTAATTTGAATTTCAAACAGGATGAAATTAGATTTCGATTTTCATATCCGAATAAAAAGAAATGTTTTATCACTCATTGGCATTCAAAACAAATACAAATTTCTTTTCCTTGTTTTCTTAGGAAAAGACAAGTGAAAAAATTATCAGAAATTCCTAAAAACTACACTTGGGGAAATGCGAAAAGTAAACATCAAAAGCGCAATTGTCATTTGAGACTTTGGGCCATCATGATTTCTTTTATGGCAGCAATTTTCTCGGTCAGAACGAGCGAAAGAGAGGAGGGAGGGAGGGAGGCAAGAGGGAGGAAAAAACCCAGGATCATGCATCATTTAGACGGAGGAGACGATTCGAGCGAATCTTACACTCGAATGGCTTCCCCTAAAAAAAAAGGAAAGAAAAGAAGAATGAAGTCATTTCCTATACGAAATTCTCTCTAAAGTTCGCTAGCCTTGCAATCTTTGCAAAAGTTTTTATGAAATCAACCTCGTAGGTCTTCAATGAGAGAAAAATTAATTAAAGAAATTTGAAATGTTGTTAAAAAGTTGTCAACCCCGAAAATTTCTTTTTATTAGACTTTAATTTTTTTTTTAGGCAATGATTATTAAATACGATAAAAGAAGAAAAAGAAAAGAGGTTTTTTAGAGTATTTCGATGTTTTAGAATAAATTGGAAGAATATTCACAATTGAGATATCCCATCTTCAAACAAAGCATTTAACGAAGTTACTGTCGAAATTGAAATTAGTCGGATTGGGGAATGCAAAGAAAGAATGAAACATTTCTAGGAGAATTTACAAGAAAATTGATGATAAAAACTTATTTGTCGATCAAAAAATTAAATTTATAGCCGCCTGTAATTAGATGTCGTGTATTTTATGACACGATCAGAGTGAAACACAAGGAGATAATCAATTTAATCATTGATTTTTAATATTACATATAAATAGCAGAGTTTTGCTAGCAAATAGATTAAAATGCATAAATAAGATTAGTCCAGCTCGTTGCTGTACGCCGGGGTGGCCTGGGGCGAGTTTTTGGACATGAGATCACGATTTAGTAAGCATCGCTCATACGTCAAAATTGCGTAATATCAAAGCCTTCCAATGATATTAAGCAATTTTGACGTGTGCGCGATGCTTACTAAACTGCAATCTCAAGTCCAAAAACTCGACCCTGGCTGCAAGCGGAGTCCAATGGAGCACTTGGCTGGTCACTCCAAACGATCGGGAACTTTGGGGCTGCGGCTGCCTTGAAAGCCGACGTATCCAATCGGGCTGGATGTTTCTCGTGCGAATATGGTTGTCCTGCTGAGGGTACCGCAACTTCTGAAAGCGGCGACCTATTTAGGTTTGTCAACCGAGGAGGTAATATTGTAGGGGATAGAACAGTGCATTAAAAAATATAGCAACCGTTTAACGAGCACGGCACAAATCATTTAAGTTCAACAAATTATTCTAGAATGTATCTTATCTAGCACATTATCATACGGCGCGACGTCGCTGTCCAAGCAAGGACGATCAGCAGGGCGCCCCACGAGAAAGCCGGCTGGGTTATCTAGAGGCTACGTCGCTTCG
This sequence comes from Rhysida immarginata, assembly GCA_023313115.1. Lineage (NCBI taxonomy): Eukaryota > Metazoa > Arthropoda > Chilopoda > Scolopendromorpha > Scolopendridae > Rhysida > Rhysida immarginata. The sequence goes on from JAHWFO010099961.1 coordinate 120,939, forward strand.
CTGGATTTGATCCTCCACGGGAATATGCAAGGGGATGACGATGGAGGTGACGATGGTGGGGCCGTCTTCGATTTCCTTGGTGAAGTAGGAGCCGACGATGGTGGGGCTGCCTTCGATATCCTCGGTGAAGGAGGAAGCAACGATGTTGTGGCCGCTTTCGATTTCCTCGATGAAGGAGGAGGCGTCAATGGCGGGGACGCCTTCGATATCCTCGGTGTAGGACGTGGCATATTCACTCTGCTAGGCTCAGTTGACTTGGCCAGTGAAGTCATCATTGCTGGTTGCTGGGACGACATCTCTCGAGGCGGTGGTGTTGGAGCTGCTGGTGGACTAGTGATATTTGCCCACAATTTTCTTACAGAAGTCACACTTCTTCAGGAGAGGACAGTCCTTCCTGATGTGGGAGAATTTCTTACTGTACCAGCAGCACTGCCTCTGGCCATTGTAGAACACGAAGACATGTTCTCCGTGCAACACAAGGGAGTCAGGGATGTCTTTCTGAAAGCACATGTCCAACAAAATGTCACCATTTTTCTGCAGGGGGGAGTCGGAGTGCTCTGGGTAGAACACTCGCAGCACCTCCCCGTAGTCGGACATGTAGTCCTTCAGAAATGAATCCGCCATCAGCGCGAAGCACCCCGGACATGGACGGTGAGATGTCCGGGATCTGCATGAAACAAGTGGATAGTAGTCTGACCAACTTTGACGTGGTCAGATTCTACTATCCGCTCAGCAACACTCCGTGGAGGAAAGCTTTTGCAGGACCGCAACAGCGGGAAAACCCGATGGAAGCACAGGGGCTATGCAAGTACGGGCATACAACCCCTTCATGAATGCACCTGCGGTAAACGAACCGTCGGCGATCATCATCACCATGCGTTCCATGGTGATGATGTAAAAATGTCAAAGTTTATGAAAAGGGAGAAGAAGACCTCCCCCAGGAAACACCAGGGGGGGGGGGAGGGGGGCAAACGCACTACTCACTAAAAATCTGGCTGGAGAGGCTGTTGGAACTGGAGCCGATTATATATCTCCAGAGGGACACCCTTAGATCATAACACAGACAGGGTGCCCAGGCGCACATGCTATAGGAGTACGGGCAGCCCTCAAAGGCTGCCCCACCTATGTAAACGCCTCAAAGAGTGGCCCGTTCGCCCACCGGTGGGCCATCGATATCAAGGGGAAAGGTGAAGAGGTACGAGATGTTGTTCGTACCCCCTTTGATGACCTTACAGAGACGCTGTGATGATGAATAACGTTTACGGAACGTAGCTGGGCCAAGCCGATGCCATTCAAGATGAAGGATAGACTTAAGACGGATGGCACCCCTCCTCCAGCTGACTGAGGCTGGCAGATAGATACCAGCAGATCGTTGCTGACAAGCCAGCCAATGCTCTCTGTTCATAAAGGCGATGGAAGTGGCTAGATCAGTCTATCAGAAATCGCACTGACTGGATGGAAAAGACAACCAGACCAAAGTGTGATGAAAGGCGATCCCAGATGGACCGTGCGAACGGGCACTCGAAGAAAACATGATCGACGGATTCAGGAGATCCACAAAACACAGCAACCAGCAGAACCGACTACTCCCCACTGATGTAAACGCTGGAGAGTATAGAATCCATGGTGCAGCAGACGCCATTGGAAATTAAACACAGTCCTCTCGAAGGCGAAGGACATGTTGGCCTTCAAGATGGCTGACCATGGATACTGGGGGTGTCAGCGCACGATGTCAGAAGAATCACCCCGGTCGGCCTGCTGAAGGAACCAAGAAAGAGGGAGGCTCCCCCAGTCTTATGGGTCGACCTGACGTAGGTCTAGAACAAAGGTCGCCAGGAGACCGTAGATTGATAGTCACTGGCAGCGAAGTCGGAACGGGTATCCCATTCACCTTGAAGAAGAAACGCAGGTGCAGGAACAGAAAATTGGCCCAGAGGGGGACGGAGGAAGACCCGTATCAGAGCAGCCATTCTAGTCGCAACTAGGTAGCGCCGGATGTTAGGCAGACCTAGGCCTCCTCCATCAAAGGGGGCAAACAGCAGATCCGCACGAACTGGGTGACGGACTGCCGCGTATCCCCAAATACAGTCCACAACTGCACCATCCACTTTCTTTAAGAGTTGACAAGATGGTAAGGCAAATAGGCATTTGGACGTTAATATGGGCAAAATCTGCGTCTTGATAAATCTCACCTTGACAAACATCGAGGTATTAAAACGAAAGTTCTTGCGAAGGCAAGACAAACACTTATCAATAACTTGCTGCCAGTGACGAGAGTCCATATCGGGTAAAAAGGAGAAAACATATCCCAGCACTGTAATTTGCTCACACCACGTTAAAGTCCACCGTCCACTTCCCAATAGCGATGCCTTTAGACTTTACGAGATTGATGAAACTTCCCGTCGAAGTGCTAAAGAGATCGAAAGATTCTTTATAGATGCCCAGGGAATATGCATCCGAAGCAAACAACACTACATCATCGGCGTATGCCAGCGTACGAATATTGATGGAAGCAGCTGGTAAATCATACCCCCGGACATCTGGGTGGCGATTAAGAAATTGTAATAATGGCTCCAAATAGAATATATATCAGAGAGGAGAGAAAGGACACCCTTGCCTGACGCCTTTAGACAGTTCGAAGAAAGGCGAATTGGAGCCATAAATCGCCACGCATGATGTGGCAGAAGCATACAGTGCTGAGAAAATCGTAGCAAATTTCCGAAGATGACGATGGTGAAACACACGGAAAAGAATCTCGTGATTCACTTTGTCAAAAGCCTTTTCCTGGTCAAGACTTAGCACGGCGAGAGTCTGACGGCGCACACGCGCTTCCTCCATAAAATACTTGATAGTAATGATGTTGTCGGTCATCCTGCGAGATGGAATGGAGCAGGATTGTCCCGGATCAAAGAACTCTTCAGCGAAGCATTTGAGCCGTTGTTGGAGCACACCAGTGAAGACCTTATAGTCTGTGTTAAGTAGAGTAATATGCCTCCACTGGGTGACAAGTTCAGGATTCGGTACCTTGGGGAGTAAGATGATTTTCCCCGCGGTAAAGTCCGACGTGATGGAGGAAGGTTCCTTGAGGATCGAATTGAACACTTGCACCAGGAAAGGCCAAAGAAGTTTCCAAGTCGCACTATAGAACGAATACAGGATGCTGTCTAATCCAGGACTGGACTGGTGACGGCCATCCATCGAGAGAAACTCCTTGACTTCATCTTCGGAAAAGGGACGGGTAATTGAGAGGTCAGCGTCAGCAGTGAAGGTCTAAGTGCCTCGATCCATTTCATCGTGGCGTTGGAAGGAAAGTGACCAAAAGCTGGGTGGCCAAAAAATGATGAAAAATGAGAGTGAAATGCCGACAAGATGTCAGCATCGGTTTCTACTGTCCCATTCTCCACCACCAAACGATGGCACCTCTTCTTGTTGGCGCGACGCCTCTCCTCAGCGAACACAGCTGACGACATATTCCGAACGTCAGATGCCCAGGACAGTTTAGCCCTGAGAGCTGCGCCAGCGGCCCTGCGGTCATCAGCGTACTTCTTCTTCGGGATAGAACAGCGGAGGAGGCGCAGGGTTTATTGCAGCATGAGGAGATGGCGCCGATTGCGTCTAGCAGCGTCACACCCAATCTTTCTGAAGAATTGTCGAATTTTGGATTTAAAAGAAAGCCACGAAGCAAGCGACAATGAACTTAACCATGATATTCATCCACAACACAACATGAATACCAAATTTATTGATACATTGAATGACACCCTACAAAGATACCTTACAGTTTACATCCACACAAAGACCAGGTATACCTAAAATAAACATAAACAGCAAAACAGGGGAAATTTTATCTTACATTAACACATATATCTTACCACAGTACATTGAAGAAAATCTATCTTTAGAATACATACACCTACTTATTTACACTAGGGCTCTTACAGTTATATGCACACTGGGTAAGAAACCAATCCATAAACACACAAAAATTATACACCCAACAGAAAAAAATCTGAGATTGACGAAATCCGCAAGCAGTTAGGTAGACTTACACAGTACACTAAAAACAACGCTTCATCAAAGCAGAACAAACGCCTCAGACAGTTATTTAAGAAGATTAAAACACACCAGACATGAGCAGCACTTTCAACACATTACAGAATATTTGGACACATTAAAACAACAGTTAGCTGCAAAAACACAACGCCTGAAGAGATACAAAACATGCACTCAGCGCAAACAGCAGAACCAGTTATTCGCAAACAATCAGAAGACATTCTATAAGCAGTTAAACAAAGATTATACACAGACACGAAACACTGGTCTGCCAACACAAACAGCACTCCAACATTATTGGTCGTCTCTTTGATCTGTCTCAGTTGAACATAATAGGGAAGCTAGCTGGATCAGCGAAGAGGTGCAATTAGCATCCACACTACCAAATATGCTTTATACTGACATAACAGGAGAAGAAATCTCACAAGTCATTAAACGTACTCACAATTGAAAGGCTCCAGGTGTAGATAGGATTCAGAACTTCTCCTAAGCGCTTCACCTGTTTGCATCTGATCTTTGCAAAACAGATCTCCAACACTTTGCAAACACCACAGACATTGCCACATTTCCTCACACAAGGAATAACACACACGGTACCAAAGTCACATAACATTACAGATCCCACACAATACAGATCTATTACATGCCTGCCTACACTTGCAAAATAATAACTGCCTGTATCGCAAACAAAATTTATGCACACAAAGACACAAACAACATTCTCACTGAGCAACAAAAGGGATGCCATAGAAATCACATGGGTTGTAAGGAGCTACTCCGGATAGACAGTGTGATCCTACGGCAAGCTCACAATAAACATCGACACCTCCATGCAGCCTACATTGATTACAAAAAGGCCTTTGATAGTGTCCCACACTACGATTATATAAAATAAACCCTACACTTATCAAATTTTTAGAAAGTACAATGCTGCATTGGAGAACTATACTACAACTCACACTCAACAGTGAAACCATCAGGACTGACAAAATATAGATAAACCGGGGCATCTTCCAGGGTGACTCACTGAGCCCACTCTGGTTTTGTCTTGCAGTGAATGCACTTTCAAACAGACTGAACAGCACAACTTACGGCTACATAATTAAACACAATAAAAGCTGCCACTACACACTTTTACACTTACTCTACTTGGACGACCTGAAAATCTACGCCTCCACACTAACACACTTCCACCAATTACTTGACATTACACAAACTTTTTCAAAAGACATACACATGCAATTTGGGTTGGACAAATGCAAAACCATTCACATTGAAAATGGAGTACTCAGGGAAGGGGGCTTCACATTAAATGAACCAGGTCACATTTCTGCTATGAAAAATGACGAATTTTACAAATATCAAAGACTTAAGCAAGCCAAGCTTCTAGAGCACAAACACATAAAGAATACACTCACTAAACAATATCTTCATAGGCTAGAGACAATATTAAAACGCATTTAAATTCCAGAAATTTAATCGAGGCCACCAATACTTATGCCACGCCAATCTCCTACTCCTTTGGAGTCATACAGTGGAGGCACACAGATCTTGAGGGACTTGAAAGGAAACAACGTAAAGTGCTTTCAAAGCACAGAAAGCACCATCCACACGCAGCTATTGAAAGACTCACTCTGCCTCGTTCAGAGGGAGGCAGAGGTCTTATTGACATTAATAGATCTACACCAGAAACAGACTCAGTCACTCAGAGAATTCTTTTACTCTAAACAATACACATCACCATTACACAAAGCAGTCTGCATGGCTGATGCAAAATACACACCTCTGAATCTGAACAGCATGCAGAACACCCATAACATTCCTACAACATGCACTAAACTTCAATCATGGCTCGAAAAGCAACTCCACAGTAGACATCCGTTTGACCTCAACCAGCCGCACGTCGACAAAAAAGCATCGAAGTTTTGATTAAGTGATCGAAATCTCTTTGGGGAAACTGAAGGAACCATGATTGCCATACAAGACCAGGTTATTAACCCTAAAAGCTACCGAAAACATTATCAAATATTCGACTGATGGGTCTTGCAGGAAATGCCATATCACAGAGGAAACATCCAACACGTCATATCCAGTTGAAAAATACTCACGCAGACAGATTATTTACACAGACATAACCAGGTAGCAACATCATACAATAACATCTAGCTAAGATATACAAGCTAAGGGACATTCACACTCCATGCTATAAATATATCCCCGACACTGTCTTAGAGAACACCACACATAAACTATATTTTGACAGAGCTATAATCACTGACAAAATTATTCCTCATAATAGACCAGACATTACACTAGTAGATAAGCAAAACAAAGTGACCTACATAATTGATATCTCCATCCCCAACACAAACAATTTACAAAAGACATACTGACAAAATCACTAAATATACGGATTTTGCACACGAAATAAAACGCCTTTGGGGAGTTAACAGAGTACACATTGTTCCTATCGTTCTTTCTGCCACTAGGGTCATTCCACACTCGCTACACAAAAGCCTGTCAACACTAATATTAAACCCACACGTATACAAAACCTTAACGAAAGCCACAATTCTAAACACCTGTCACATAGTAAGGAAATTCCTACACCCAAACATCAATACTCCCACGAGTGCGTAACTTTCCCTCCCTTGCATTTGAGTCCCTTGGCCTTCTTTTGCGTCCGCCTCTGGGATTGGCGTCCAGACTTGATCCGAGTTTGGCTTCCCCAAACAACAACAGCAACAACAACAACAACAATAATAATAATAATAATAATAATAATAATAATAATAATAATAATAA
>JAHWFO010099961.1:127806-152256 GCA_023313115.1 Rhysida immarginata
ATAATAATAATAATAATAATAATAATAATAATAATAATAATAATAATGTAACAACAAAGGTATCATACACCAAATATAGTATTGTTGTTATCGATCCTGTATTGTCCCAGATTGGAGTTGATGATAGAGAAAAAAGCAATAAATAAAATGATCCAAAACAATTATTAGAAAAAAGGAAGATAAATAAAACAAAGTCATTAGGAAAGAGTCAATTTAAGAAATTAAAATATCTTTCGAACAATTTAAGGTATCCGTTCTTTTATAGAGCAAATCTTTGTTTTTGTTGTTAGTACTATTAAAAAAGGTACTCTTAATAGTTATGGTCGAAAATTTGATAAGAACATGGTACAAAATCCAGAGAATTTAAAAGGATAATAGAGTTTGCCCGTTCAAATATTTTTTGCCAAAATAATGTTTCCTGCTAAAACCGTCTAGAGATCGAATATTATTCATAAAATTAACAATAACTCCGAGTTTGGAATGAAGACGAATAACAAGATAATTTGAAGTTGTAAACCAGATAGTTTAAATCAACGCGACAGCGGGTTGATGCATATATCCATTAAAACGTGTGACATTTTGAAATTTTCATGTAAGAAAGAATTTTATGTGGTATGCTGGTAGTTCTGTTCCTGTGAGTAATGTAATTAATGAAGAGTTTAGAAAATTAATCCTAATATAGAAATAAAGCGTTTCTGGACTATATAACATATTTTCTTACTCCATGTGTGAAGAATGTTTCCTGAAAGTTTGGCTGTGTCTTTTGTTACTCCCTGTATTAAATGACTGATTAATGCCAATTATAGTCGGCGCAGAAAGTTTAGCTGTAACTATTTTTTTGAATTTAGAAAACACAGATAATAATAAATGCCTATAAATACCGATTATCTATATAAATAAAAGCCAATGTTCGTATGTGTCTGCCATATAGATTCAAAAACTACTCGATCGATTTCGGAGAAAATTTCACAGTTTGTTCTTATTAGTGTCGGGAGTGTCTAGAGAGTGGTTTGAATGAAATCCGATAGATATCGCTGTTGTTTTTGCATTTATGTTTGTTTGCTTTCATGTGCGAACAATCAGCCCGTCGTGTTTGCGTCAACAATTGGTTGGTCATGTTTTTATGTTGCGCATTAATTAATGCTTGCCGTAGCCAACGATAAAGACAGGTCTTGGCAGTGAAAAGTCACCTGACCATCTTCTTCGTCGGCTACGATGCTTGCCTTAATAATTCACGTTTTAAGTGGAATAATTATGTAAAAATATTCAATAAATAAATCTAATAAATAATGTGTGCGCATGCTATTACTGAATGGACATTATAATTTAATGAAGAAAAAATAGCTTTGCTATCTATAGATTAAGCAGAAAAATTTTCATGTACGGAGCGACCGTCCAGCAGAACGTGCCCTTTCGGGTTGTGCCATTATACTATAATTAAATGATATCGCAATTTAAAATACAGCCAGCGCCATCTCAAAATCTACTCGACCGATTTCGCTGAAAATTTCAGTTTGTTCTTATTAGTGCCAGGAGTTTATATGTAATGGTCTAAATGAAATTCGCAGGTTATTTAGGTTAGATTAACATAGTTCTCCTCAGGACGTTCTGACGGACCGAACCACTCGGCTTGAATATACGAAAAGCTGCATAATGTTTTATTTGTTTTGAATTCTTGTCCGCATGGCTATTTTATCTTTCCACCTACCTGATAAAAATATTTGTGGAGAACATTTATTTAAAGCCAGAAGCTCATAATTTGATCATTGTGACGGGTATTGTTACTGTTTTTGTTAATAGGCAACTGTTTTTGTCTTTGTTGCCTATTTGGCAGGCATGTAGTTTTGTTGTTTGTTATTATTTTGTTGTATTTTCAGTTGTTGTTCCTTTATGCAATAAAATCGAACAGTAAAATCGCTCATCGATGCATCTTATTATACTCTATCCAACGATAGTTGGAGTGGGCGTGTCCTGTTAAACTTCCTATTTCAGTTGTTAGAATCAATGTCACGTGGATTAGCAGAGTTTTAGAACAAGAGCCAGAAAACGAGACAGTTCAGGAAATAATACTTTTTATTTCGGAAACCAAGAATATTATCAATGACTTTAGATAATATTAAACTTAAACAAATAAAGCATTTAATGTTCTTGAAGCATTGGCAGTGGAAAATTAAAACAAAGTACTAAATTTTGGAAGTCTAAATCGGGTTTATAAACAACACACTTCGTGGTTTACGTAGATAAAGGATAGTTCATCCGGGGACACAAATCTTAAATTAAGTAGATACGATGAAGAATTCCTATGGCGCGTAGAGGTCAAGTCTTCGACGAAATGGAAGCCCGTAGGAAGATTAAGAATGCTCGCAGAAGGTTTAGGAAACTATGCTACCCAAGAGGACCACCCCGAGGAAATCGAAGGCAATCCCCTTGCAATTAGAACGAAAACTCAATAGAGGAATAAAACTACGAAGACGTAGGAATATGGTTTAAATTGAAGTTGTTGCATGTCGTAATACGCACAATCGTCGATGAAGATCAACAGGGCACTAAAAAGATTTGCGATGCTGTATTATATTAGCAACACAAGAAAATAATATACATAGTGAGCGCCCTCAGGCGTCATTAAACACATCTTAGTAAGCACATATAAATCGTCTGCAGATAGGCCAAATACTGGACACTTCACACCACACACTTAAATCACAGAGGTCACGCCTGGCGCCTATCAAAACACTAACACAGGCAAAAATTTACAAATCACACACCAAACTTGACAATCTGCTACAGGGGGTAGCTACGTAAACATGCAAATGAGAAAAAGCCTAATTTCATAAATAATTCACACACATATCTTGAAGCACTTTTATAACGTTAACTCTCTTTGAGCTGTAGAACACCAACTCCCGTGATGATCCCGTCGTTGGGATAATCGAGAACAGTCGATTTTGCTAGGAGAGGTTGCGCTGGCCTTTTTCCAAAAAAAAAAAAAAAATTCACAGTTAAAACTCCTTTCAGCAAATTAAATTCAATACGCTAAATCCGTTGCATCTATGTTTATAATATGCTTAGCCAGGATTAGAAATGTCATTGCCATAATTCGTCTATAATCCAAAAGGCTCCATAGTGCTCCGCTGGTAAACGTCGTGTTAGACAGGAAAGCAAAGCGGCCCCGCTGTCGGATTTCCAGGAAATGATTAGGAACGACAATAAAGTTCACACGGGAAAAATGGACGATTGCCCCGGAATGATTCCCCCTGTTCCGCACGTCAGGTAGGTTACAAATGCGAACGGAAACACTCCGAGAGCTTCACCATTTTCCCTAAGTTCTTCAGCGTCCGGATCGAATATTGAACGAAATTCGTTTATCACTGAAGCGATAACTCGCAGTCGAAATATCGTCAAATTTAATAGTTCGTGCACTTGAAGATTGACGGCTAAACTTATACTCGAAAAAAGCCTACCGCTTATTAAATGTCCTGGCGTAACTCTTTCTCCGTCGTTACTTATCGTCGGGCACCTTCCATTCTCCGCAATAGGTGCTGGGTGACGGCGAGGCTGGTTTTCTTCACTCTGGCTACTTTCCGCCGAGTTCGCTGAAGATTCAAAATAGCTGACGATATTCTCTATCGCTTTAGCGAGCCTGCTTTCCAAGTCGATTCGCGCCTTTCTCCGTCGCACTCCTATTTGCCGTCGCTATTCTCGGCTCTCCCCTCTCGCCGGCCGCTCTTACGATATCGTCCTTGAGCGTATCGTATCTCCAGACCTGCTCGCTCGCCGTTGCTGGGTCCGCTGGCGTTCTCTCTCCCTTCATACGACTTCGCTTTGTTTGTTGAGAGTCGTAACTGGTTCCCGGTAAGGCCACGAATCTCTCCGGAAACCTATTTTGCTTCCATCTCCGTTGCCGCCATCTTACTTTTTTTCCTCCTTCTTCTCTTGTCTCACGTAATTCCTTCGGGATGACATCACGATCTGCTGACGTTCTTTTTACGTCATTCCTCTCTTCTCCGGGGCCAACGATATAACGGGCCCCAGCGCGGAAAAGTCACCTGACCATGCTAGTCCGAGTAACAATATAATTTTCTTTGTTTCCATCTTGGATTTTTTTTCGTTTGTTGGAAATAATGAAGGTTGGATTGTTAACCGGATTAAGATGGTCAGGTGACTTTTCCGCGCTGGGGCCAGTTATATCGTTGGCCTCGTCTCTTCTCCTCTTAACGACGATTCCTGCCGACGCAATCCACGTGACAATCAACAATGTTGGACAGAGTATAGCACCCCATGCAATTAACTAGCACACTTTCGCACCCCATACACCTTTATTAGCATCCTTCTTAATTGAACCCGCATAACTTCAGGTATATATATTTTTTATTTTCTACATATGAATTTGGAAGTCAACGAAATCGTTATCGTTGAACAAGAAATATCTATCCCGCATCAACATTTATGGTCCTTCGAGCCGGATAGATATTTCACCCACCACTTCATTTGCAAACCCGATTGCCACTTCATTCTGATATTTCGCCCACCTTGCAAATTAGATTGCCACTTCATTCGCATCAGATATATATTTTTGCCTGCATTGTCATTATGGAAATAACACTAATCAAACAAAAGAGAATTTCGCGATGCTCATGCATGAAATGCAACAACTTCATGATGCAGCGTGCGAAATCCAGAAGCAATAGAAGCTCAACATCAAAAAATATCTTAATATACTAGAAATTCCACCCGTTGCATGACGGTTGTCAACCGTACAGGTTGAAGGGTAAAGAAATAAAAGTGGAGCATCAATGGTGTGAGCATCAAAACTTGTATTCTGCAACAAGATAGGCTATTGTTCATCTGCATATAAAATCAATTGGGCTAGTGCGGGTCGGGCTAAAAAAAAAAAAAAAATCTTACATTTTTTTATTATTTATTAGACAATCCGCCATCTGCCATAATAACACATACTATGTGAAAATTTCAACTGGCTATCTATTCCCGTTCAAAAGATACTGTCCTTAAGAATATCTTACCATACAACAATCCCTGGCTTTGGACGAACCAAGAAAATTATTACTTTTTTCAGTTTATTTATTTAATTAAATAACAATGACGGAATATTGTCTTGCCACAACCTTCCCTCGCTTCGGAAGGATTGTTGTAACTTTCTTTGTTGGCCTCGGACGGAGAGACGGATAAGAGAATTAGTATATTAGATAAAGTGCTTCGTCAGTCTGTCACAAAGATATATAGTAAAGTCTGTTGCATAAATATTTACTATATATCTGTGGTCTGTCATATCCCGAGGCTAACGAGAAAGACAGGCTCCGACAGTGAAGAGTCACATAACCAAGATGAATCTCAAATGTAACTTTCATTGTTTCCATCTTGTATTTTAACAATTAGTGTTTTATCCTTTGTTGGAAACAATGAAGATTGGATTGTTAATAGACCTATCTTGGTCAGGTGACTTTTCAGTGCCGGAACCTGTATTTCTCGTTAGCCTCGGTCATATCACTCAAATCCGGACTTTTCATTGGCAAGTGAAACCAGTGACGCGTGTGACGTAACAAAAGTAAATGACGCAACAAAGTAAACAATTAAAAATCTCTTTTCTTTTTAACAATAAATATAACACATAACACAGTGTAAAATTAATATTAATTAAACTGCTTTATCATGCAATATCGTTGAAATTAAACTGCTTTATCACGAATTTCGTTAAAATTATCAGAGTTTTCATTGGCTCTTCAGACCAGTGACCAATAGTAAGTCGTTATCTAAGGTGCATCTCAAAAGTTTAAAGAAACCTGTTTTTGTTCAAAAGAAAAAAGACTATTGAAGGGACATAACAAAAGGGACAGTACAAAGCACTTAAAAGAAACTCCTGAAAATATTATTCACAAAAACATAATAGAAATAAAAATATTCAACAAAATGGAATTTTGCGGGTCTCAGAAGTTTAAAGAACGACTTAAAAAACATTGCATGAATTATACAATGGCTTAAATGATGATGGCTCGGCGATTCTGTTCTTTTCCCTATCGGTACGATGATGAAGATTCCTGGGTAGGGCGCGACAAGAGAAAAACTACCTGTTCAATAACGGGACAAATAATTTTATAGCACGTTCGCCATTCTTTCCTGCTTCTTTTAAACCTTCGAGTTACGAACAAAAAACTTCCCCGAGCGATATATATTACAAAAAAATAAGAATGAAAATCCATAATCCTACATAGTTTGAAATTTCTCGCATTGTGGTCCGAAGACACACAAAGCAAAGTCCGAATTAATCTAAAACATGGAGCAGGGTGCCCACATCTAGCTACTAACAATTCAAAACCACTGCGACTAATTTCTGGTTTCTCTCAGGTGCCTCGACAATTCTATCTTTAGCAAATCAAAATTTAATTTTTGATCATCTGTTATTAATTTTTTATATTTTGTTGACGCCTAAAGAGTTATTGACCGCGCTCGCTGTTGTCCTTCGAGCAGGTCCATTGTCCAATTTCGCTCCTAATTCTGTCTTGGCGTTTCCTGTCCTCTTTCTATCCGATCCTTCTTTCATTGTTCTAGTGGAAAGTGAAATAGTAAACCTCTCTCCAGAGGTGGTTTGTGCAACTTTTAAGTCGCTCTTATTCAGAATAGAAAAAAAAATATTCAAAATATTATTTGACTGATAAATCTTTCTAATTCCCAATTCCATTCTCAATTCTTGAACGAAAGATATTTGCTTCATCCATAGCCAAATAAATATAGCTGTATCAATTGATGTACAGTTAATGATCTCATTTCCATATCGAATTATTCTAAATTAATATTCCAGAAATTTCGGACTCTGAGGTGGTAAGGGACGTATTTCCGGTATATACAGATATTGCTTGTTCCAATGTCTTAACTGAAAAAATATGAATGTATTTCATTAAATGTGAAACATAAAAAAATGACCCTAAACGTATGAATGCTGCAAAAGTAGTACCTTCTCCCAATACGTGGGGAAGATGCCATAAGTATGATGTTTACATTTAAAAAAACGAAGTGAATGCAACTAATAACCATTATTAAGTAGCGGAAGAATGGAGCTACTTATTGGTTTTACAAGGTCCACCTGTCTGTCTATCCGTCCGTTTGTTCCCTTCATAGTTTCTGCATTTTTTGAGGTAGAAGGTTCAAATTCGACATGTCGCTTACTATGGGCAATGTACCTTCGCTATTTAGAAACAGTAGAAAGGAAGCGGAGGAAGCAGTCCGTTCGCTTGGCGCAGTATGGGTTTCGCCAGCGCACTGGTGCAGCAGAGCAAATGTGTGTAGCAAAAATAGATTACCAAGTAACGAATAACCCCAATCACGTTGTTGGAAGTTTGGTTTGATTGACCCACTGGGGTCAGAATTACGGGAGACCAAGTGGTTCTATGTGGTATTTACGTATGTAAAGAGGTGAAACTCGATATGCAGATTTCTCTAGGCAAAATCTACATTACTATGAAGTTTGGGCCAAATTGCCCTAGTAGGGTCGGAGTTCTGAGGGTAGCGGTCACTTGGTCTTGGTGATAAATCAGTTGATCGAAAATGATGGAAAAGAAAGAAGATAGACTTACTTCATATTTTTTAAATACTACAATCGAGAAAATCAATTTTTTGATAAAAATGAATTGGGGGTTAAAAAGTGCAGATTAAGGAGTAAAAATAGATGAGCTAGGGCTTCCGCTACTTTACTATATATTCCTCGGGAGGATTAATTCCTCGTTACATTCAACATAAATTGAGATGAACTGATGAATTGATGAATTGAGAGTTATAAAAAAGAGCAGTTTTTACAATACAAGCTCTCCTTTCTGCAATTTTCATGAGCAAAAAAATAAGAAAGAAAATTCATAATCCTACATAGGATCAAATCAAAACATTTGATCAAATCGCATTTTGGACCTACATTGTCATAAATTTCCAACTAATTACAGCAAAAAAGTCACCGTTTTCTTCCATTCACTCTCACTCTCAATCACAACCTTCTCAACAAATGATGATAACGATAATGATGATGAATTTGCTTTGCACATCCTCGTGTTTTCTTTTTTCGTTTCGCCTGATGGTGGATCCATTTAAAACAATAAGATCCTCTTGGGCTCTTTCCTCAGCACAAAGTGGTACTTGAGAGTGTTAATGTAAGCTGGTGCTCATTAGAAAATGCATGTCTATTAAATTTAATATATCTGATTTAGTTATTTTATATTAATTATGTGAAAAATATAATTATAATCTACATTCATTTATTCCTGCTTATGCGGAAGTTATAAGGCTTATGAAGTTGCATCTTTCTCTAAGCATTGGGGGGCAGATGCCACTGGGTTTTATTTTTGTTCTGCGGGATCTGTCAATTTGCTTTTTGATACCATGTTTTCACAGAGAAATGTGTCACAAAATATCACAGTTTTATTAAGTTTAATGCGATACATAAAGCGCTAAAGCTTAAGTATTTTCAATGAAATATTATAACTCAAATATTCACCATGTACAAACGATTAAAATTGATATACAGATGAAAGCTTCTGAAACCAGTCTTGCAATAGAATACTTCTGCGCTTCACAGAAGGAAGTGTTTCCATTTAGTTAATTATAAAAGCGATATTGCCGCACTTACATATTCCCCCAATGGCATCTTCCCCCGACTTACCCTACAGTGTGTCTCAGGAAGGTTTTACAATTTCTTTAGTGTGTATAAATTTATTCCAAAAGCTCATCTAATTGTGTTTATGTCTTTAGAATAAATAAAGTGTGTGACAAGAAGAATAGCATGATCGGTATTTTGCAATTGAATAAGAGAGAGAATTTTCTCATTTCACTATTACAGGAAACTAACCACTATGCTCGCGTTCTCTAAGCAAGAACACGCATTTTCAGACAGACTACCTTGCATAAATTTTAGGATTAACTCGATAGGATTTTTCTCTGATCTGTGGATTGCATCGAGCAGACCTATAATTTCGCAAATCTTGATCCCCAGATCTTAGATGGAATTAGTGAAGTTAGTCGAATTCAGTGATGTTAGTCAAATTTCGTATAAATTCTCGTCTTTCTTCCACCTTTAACCTCCGATCTCGCTGAGCTGTAATACTGAATCACTACCGCAAATGCACAAATGACGCCAGATATAATAATGTTTTTTGAGAAGACATCGAATTCAGATATGATGCCAGAGTGCTACAGTTATCACAAACGGTAATGCACTACATGATCAAAGGAGTTGGGACACCTGTTGCTCTACCGTAAAGCCGCAAAAGGCTTCAATCAGTAGTGTGTAGGACCACCCCGAGCTGCTATCACTGCCTCCACCCTACATGGCATACTGTCCACAAGTTTACGGTATGTGTCCACAGGTATTGACCTCCATTCCTCGAGGAGTGTCGTGGTCAGTTCCTGGACAGATGTAGGGCGAACCATCCTGGATCTCACACGTCG
Organism: Rhysida immarginata; assembly: GCA_023313115.1. Taxonomy (NCBI): domain Eukaryota; kingdom Metazoa; phylum Arthropoda; class Chilopoda; order Scolopendromorpha; family Scolopendridae; genus Rhysida; species Rhysida immarginata. The sequence continues at coordinate 137,251 of JAHWFO010099961.1, forward strand.
TTCCAATTCGTCCCAAAGATGTTCCATGGGGTTGAGATCAGGACTCTGCACGGGCCAATCCAGTTCTTCAACCCGCATCTCGTCAAACCAGTCGGATATGGATCTTGCTTTGTGGCAAGGCGCACTGTCTTGCTGGAAGAGAAACGGCCCTGTAGCCATCAGCATCGAGGTTTCCGTCCACCTTGATAAGCGGGTCCAGTCCAGTCCAGTCCAGGAGAAACACCCCAGGGGCCCTATTGCTTGAAATTTTCGTGTTGCAATCCATCTCACATATACTATCTCACATGTGAGATTTCAACTCACACGATTGCTATTCTGTAGTTCAAACTACAAAACGAACACGACTGGTGAGTACGCACGTCAAACTCACATGAGTTTCGACATTTCTAAGCGTCTGGAATCGAGACTATTCATCAAGAACCAATCAAATAAGCGGAAACTGTTCCCAAACGATCGCTCAGTATGGAGCAGAGCCTAATGAAAACCGAAGTTTTCATTAGGCTATGGTATGGAGGCAAAAAAAAGAATCACAGATGAGCAAAAAGAAATTTTATTCATAAATAATACAAGAATGTATAAAGGAAAATTTACGAAGAACTATGCAATGAAATCGAATTCTTGCGTCGGAACAAAGAAATCAAAAATAGAATGGAAAAAAAGGCTTAATTTGCACTATACGCACAATCGCGCGATCAAGGTAAGTGAAATGATGTTTTGAAGACCCCCCCCCCCCCTCTAACCAGCTGATATATAAACCCTTTTTTATTTGGTTAAGAGTAAAAGCTAAATTAATAAAAATGTAATTTACCTTGGTCGCGTGATTAGTCATCGCGGGATTGTGCCGATAGTGCATATTATCTATCGTTCTGTTTTGTAGGCTTAATGCTGATCTTCGAATTTGATCCCCTAAAATCGGTCGAAGGTTGTCTATCAAAATTTTTGCCGAAATCCTTTATAGTCGAAATAAGTGACGAAAATGTTACTCATGACAGTCGAAAGCATCAATCCGCGTTCGTAAAACTCGTTGCCTCCTCAAACAACGCCTTTCCGCTGTTTCCAATGCTCCGATTCAATGCAGCGTAACGAAACGGCGGCCATGTTTTTTTCTTTTTTTTTTTTTGTGCGTAGCTATCTCACAAGCTCTACTCACGTGAGTTGACAACTCGCATGGGGAGAACGAAAAACATGGGAGTTGATTTTCGAGAATACCAATTTTGTCTGATCATTCGTGTTTGTACCATGTGACCCTCCCAACTCATGTGAGTTGTTAACACGAAAATTTCGAGAATAGGGCCCCAGGTGTTCACAGGGGTGTCCCAACTCCTTTGATCATGTAGTGTATATCATCAACCAAAACGAGCGTTGCGGGTCGCTTGTTTCGAAATTAGAGAAAGTTTGGAATCTGAAACTGTTGGTAGATGGCGGTATAGCTAGCCACTTCCTTTGTATTGAACGGAAGGCGTACAAGGTTGCACTGTACGTAGCCACTGCCATTCGGGAAACACAGGAATGTTGTTAGCCAAAAGGAAACAATAGAGTTCAGGGGTTTACAAAAAATTTGTTAGCGAAAAGGCAAGAATACGTGTTTAAAGCGACAACAGTGATAATGCCAAAAACACAGAGCTTCATGGAACGAACATCTTACTGATAATTAAGGCAGAAATTGTTCGATATGCCCTCCGCCTTGTTCCGCTACTAATTGGAAGTGCAAAACGGCATGCTCCACAACAGATCGGAGGGTGTAATGGATGTGGTGTGTGATGCTTGCCTTCAAGTCGGCTAGATTCTCAATCCGCCCGCTGTAAACAACATTCTTCAGGTACCCTCAAAGCTAGAAATCACACCGGTTTATGTTCGCGGAACGTGGTGGCCACGTTGTTGGAAAATGGCGCATGTTACGTAGTAGTAATTTGTATATCTCCAGACAATGTGAACCCTGCCAGCGCCATTTATAAGCAGATTTTGGAACTATTTTTTTATTAGTCAAACAAAATTCTCACGATTGTTCTGCTAAAATATCAGGTCATTCTGACGAGTAGTTTTCAAATTATCGATTTTTGAAATCATAACTTTAATTATAATCACCCTGTATATTTGCGCCAGAAAAAATATCATGAATATTTATTTATATTTTAATAAGTTAATAGAAAAATGGGAACACTATTTTTTAGCAGCAACAAAAATAGGTATCCGATATCAACAACAATATTGAGGCAAGGTAAATAGTGTTCAGATATTGTTTAATAGTTTTGTGGTAGCTGAAATGTAATTGGTTAAAAAAGAGAACTTGTTTAGACCATCTATTCATTGTGCAGGGTAAAACAATAAATGTTTAAAATGATAGTTGTGCAAAAATAACGAGCCGAGAATATGTGAAGCAAATTTATGCAAATTAGCTACAAACATAAACACCGTGTGGTTTAGATCGTTACCAATATTTTGATTAATCTCTTTGCCTTCAGGGGTTATTTTAAGAATTTTCTGGTAAAAATTACACTGGGCAACAACGAAATTGCTTTTTTGATAAAAGTTCCGAATCCTGGATGAATGTAACGTGCTGGACACGAATATCACATTGAAAAAAGTTAACTGGTTCTCCTGGCAGAGATATTGATTTATTGTTCGTTGTACAGGTGCCATTGAAGGGGATTAACTACAGTAAGTATTGCTGGCAGATTTGTTCTGACCTGAAGGTAATGTCTCTGTTGATGGGTTTTCAGCAGAGACATACAAAGTACTGCTCTTTCTTTGTCTAGATATATAAATGCACTACTTCATTTAAAGCCTGGAGAAACGAATGTATAGCACCCATCAATGGCAGAACCACTCAAAATCAACATTCCTCCTTTACACGTCAAGCTCGACCTTGTAAAAAACTTGGTAAAAGCCATGAATGATTATTATAACAGACCAGCATTTATAAACTTGCATTCATATACACTGTGACCGCCTAAATGATCACATTTAAAGTAAGGATTTCATGTGTGAAATGCGTACGATGCAATAAAATAACGGGCGTTATTACTGTAAAAAGTTTGATTTAATCTTCTAATAATGACGAATATTTATATTTTGTATATAACTGATGAAATTTAAAGATTCTGTGAGATACATTTGAATTTGTTCGTACGTTTTTACAACATTTGGCCACTTCGCCATGGTATCGTTCGACTAAAAGTGCTTAATTCTTAACAAAACTTATCTTAACAATAGAGAGACATCCGTCTCGAGAACTCGATACATGGTGAGCAAAATCATTGTTGCATATGGCGATATCATACACATTACTAAGAAACCGTAACCAGTTCAATTTTTTCTTCGTCAAATTCTTGTTCAGTACATTGAATTGATTAAGAAATAACTACAAAGGAATCAAACCAAAACTTGTGGACACAACTACATAAAGAAAAATAACTCCGAAAACACTATTCCACATAATACATTTTAATGACTCAGATGTACATTTCGCAAACAAAGTTTGACCCACATTTGACTCACTGATGATGGAAACTTTGTTTCCGAAATGTACATCTGAGTCATTAAGATTTATTATGTGGAATAGTGTTTTCGGAGTTATTTTTCTTTGTAAAGAAATAACTACTTTTCATCTTTTTGGGCATGAAATTTTGTTGCCCAAGATTATGTACCTCTTTGCAGCAAAAGTTAGATTGAGGAATGTCGGTATGGTATGTTTGGTATTAACGTCCTTTCCAACTGCTTTGGTCATTTTAGGATGGCGTTATAGGGGCCGCAAATTTTGCTTCGCAAGGGTTCTTTAATGTGCAGCCTGCAAACGACTACACGGGATCAACGGCTTTACTTCCCTTCCGAATGAAGTGCGTGATCTCAGATTTGCCCCTGAAAAATACTCGTCGTCCTCGGCCGGGATCGAACCCGTGTACTCGGGCATCAGAGGCGAACACGCAACCACTGAGCCACCGTGGCCGAGGCGGACGAGTTTCGTGATGTTTCCTTTCGCGCATTCTTTGGTGTAATATTTTTGTAATAAACTATGCGCCGTAATTATCATTATATTTTATCTTCATTCAATAATTTCAAAGAAGTTATGAAGTCAGAATGTAACACAAATTTGAAGATGTCCACGACGAACAAAAAAATACAAAAAACAAGGAGAATATGTACGGGGTGATCCAAAAGTCAGTAGACTTTTTAAAACCTTATAATTATTAAACTACAATAATTACAATTACAGGATGCGGTTTGCACTGAAATGCTCAGAAACACGGAGGAATTTTGTTTACAATGAAACTTTTTTATATTAGTTACATTTTTGGCTGAAAGGTGGCGCTGGAGTTTTAACTTCATTTTAAATTCAGTTTTCTGAATCTTCGAAAATCGCTTGTGTCGAAGCGTTTCTTAAAGCAACATCAATATAACATACTTAGAGACCAGACAATGGGCAATTAGCTCATCTGCTTATTTCACACATAAGACTGTATTCTACATGAAACTCAGGCGCCACCTTTTGGTCAAAAATGTAACTAATATTAAAAATTTTTTTCATTATAAACAAAAATCCCCTGTATTTCTGAGCATTTCTGTGTAAACCGCATCGAATAATACGGGAATTGCATTCTATGCTGGGCTATGCGAGCGGGACACGCCTGCTTGGAGCACTCTAATTTGTTCAAAGTAAACGTTCCGGTCACCCAAGACACTCAACGAAGAGCACCGAGGGACGGCCGACAGCAATAAATAAATAAAGTTCTCTTTATCCAACTGTACTATGAGATGAATACATCCAAACGATTCCAAAGGCTGTGATTCAGTCCTTTTGTAAAGAAAGCATGCCTGTGTAAAGAAAATAATAAAGTGGAAATGCTTTGACGCATGCAGACAATTTACGGGGGCGGCTATTTAAAGCATACAACAATATTCGAATGCTGTTTAAAGTTTCGGAATGGAAGGTGGAATGCACGATAGCTTCCCCAAAACATGTTGACACTATAGTAGTTTGTTGCAGAAGTAGGATAGGAAAGAGGCATGCCAGTGAACAAAGTGAATATAGAAATTTTAACTACCTAACAAACGTCAATTCTGTAATCTAGCTCCTGCCACAATCTTTCCAATACGTTAGCATCTGGATCTGTGATTTGTTGAAAAAAGTGTGGTAAATCTCTTGGTAAAAACACTTAAACTTCATTTCTTACATAATCCATAAGTAAAAAATTACTCCCGAGTTATCTAAGAACAGGACAGGCGATAAGAACCCAATCCGCCAACAAAACGAAAACTTGAGATACTCAGGAAATTGAAGGTCGTTTTATGAAAGAGAATCTACCGACTTAATGAACGATTGCTGCTGGTGAGAACTTCTTCTGCAATGATGAATCGCATAATATTGCAAAATTTAGATATGAAACGAAAGTATAACGCTCGTTTTCATTGCTCGTTAAACCCTCGTAGCAAAACAAAGTTGAAGGCCGTTGTTCGAAAATTTGTGAAGAGTATCTGGTGACAGACAGATGAATGTTTCTGTTCACATTTGATAAGGCATGTGGATCCAAATGCAATAAAATTAAGACACTTCCTATTGTCCTGAAGGTAAAATGGGCTTTTTAATATATTCATGTGAGTGAAAGGTAATTGCAGTTGCATATTTATATTGGAGTTAAATTCTCGTACAAGAACCACGCTTTTACAGAGTTATATAAAAAGGATAAATATTCAGCCTCTCTCTGTCCACTGGAGGACATAGGCCTCTCCCACCACGGGGGGAGGAGTAAGAACTTACTTCACTGAATGAGGGAGGAGTAAGAACTTACATCACCCATCCAGTTACTAGCTGTGCTAGGCGATTCTTAACTTCCAGAGCTGGCTTGCTCTGCGAAAACCCCCTAGCCCAAGGCGCCCCCTCCCCCCGAGTTAGAGAAAATGTCGAAATTAATTCGGTATATTAGCAGGATGAAGTTCTGGATCCATTGTTTGTCAAGTGTGCAGTGTGAACTATACGTTGAAAACAAATAGCGTCCCTGCCTCTTTGAGAAAGAGGTTCGTGTTAAAAAGAGAGCCGCATTTAAGAAAAAAGTATCCGGGAATGTGAATGGAAAACTCAATGTTTTCTCGATATCTTCAGCTTGCTCCTTCCCGTCGATCAGGGAGGAAATGGATTTTGCAGAGAGAGCAGTCAAAATTGTTGTTCCCGAAATTTTCTTGCAGCTAAAGAGATTTTATTGAGATTTTTACCGTAATGAGAGTAACAAACACTATCGCTTCTGAGGAATGTTCAGTTATTTGTTCATTTCTTAGAAAAAGGTTATTTCTCAAGGCCAGTTACAATACTGTAGACTAAATCTAGTTATTCTCAACTTTCGCATCCAAAAGATTTTAGAATAAAATATATGCTTTGATTTAAGTCAAAGGTTGTAACGGTAGACAAATTGACCAGAATACGAACAATTAACGAAAATACAAATCCAGATAGAAGTATTTTTAACGACTTTAATGTACGATGATAGTTCAATAGAAACAGGTTTAGAGACTAGAAAGCAATTTTTATTCAAGGAAAGAAATTTAAAAGAAATCTCCATTAATTATTTTTTATAATTTACCATTGTAGGTATGAGGAGCGTATTTAGCGTATATCTGTATCCGGTCTTCTCATGTTTCAGTACGGACTACGAGAGCAAACATTTTATTATAAAGAAAAATAATAATAATAATTTTCCTTATAATACGAAAATATAATCAATCAGGCTTAGGATATTCTCATATTCTCACCTATTTATACAATATTAGACACTTTGTACAAACATTCAAAATAATTGGCTTTTCAAAAGAAAGAGTTTACATTTAACAGAAATGAAATTGCTCTAAAGCAAAATAAAAGTGGAAAATAAGACTACCCCTCTCCACTACAAAAGGGCCAAGCCAAACTTATCAGTTAACTTTAAAAACAGGACAAGAATCAGTAAATTAAAACCCCCCTAAAAATATCTGAGATGAAGAAATTTAGAATTGCATTTAGCCAAAAGGAAGACTAGAAGATACATGAATAAATTAAAAAATTAAAAGTTTTGACAGGTTATAGATTCCGAATTAAACATAATCCTTGCCCCATTGGGGATCAAATGGCATACATCAGAAAGAAAATTGAATGTGGCATCTTAGGATAGTCTGTCAATGGTGACCACTACTGGAGAAGAGACAGATTGGCATAGCCAAAATGGTCTGGGTCACAGTTATTAAAATTCATGTCCATCTCTACAGAAGCAAAGGAAAACTTAATGAAAAATTCTTACATATCCGGCATTGAAAAGAAATTGAAGCAATGAAGGCAATTTATCTTTGAAGAGACATTTCTAATTATAGTGGAACTGAAGTGGCCAAAACTGATGAAAATTCCCCATGGCTGACAGAATCAGAACCGGTGTTATGGCTCCAGAGGAGCACCCTTAAATCGTGAAACAGGCAGGGTGCTCCGGCGCACATGCTCTAGGATTATGGGCAGCCCCTAAGGGCTGCACCACCTCTCGTAAAGAGGCCCATTCGCCCACCAGCGGGTCCTCCGATAGTGAGGGAAACGTAAATAGGAATGAGAACGAATTCTGGTTCCCATCGATGACCTTGCAGAGACGTTGAGATGAAGCATAACGTCTCTGGAACAAAGTTGGGCCCAGCCGTAGCCATTCGAGATGTAGGAAGGATCTGAGATGGAAGGCAGCCCTCTGCCACAATGCGGCGACAGGCAAGCGGGAGCCACGAAAACTGCCCGCGCGGGCAAGCCACAGTTCACAGTTCAAAATAGCGATGGAAATGGCCAGGTCTAGCTTGTACACAACACAAGTGGACTGAATCGAGAATCGGACTGACTGATAAAAGAAATCAGTCAGCTCGAAGTGGGAAGAGAGGCGATCCCAGATGGACCGCACGAACGGGCACTCAAAGAAAACATGGTCAATGGTCTCGATCGACCCGCAAAACTGGCAACCAGCAGATCCGACTACTCCCAACTGATGCAGAAGTTGGAGAATATAAAATCCATTGTGCAGAAGGCACCACTGGATGTTAAAGACGAACCTCTCAAAGGCAAGAGATTTGATTGCCTTCAAGATGGCTGACAATGGATACTCAGGGTGCCATCTCACGATGTCAGAAGATACCCTGTACGGTCTGCTGGACAGGCGAAAGCTTCCCCAGTCCTGCGGGTCGAGCTGTTAGAGCGCCAAGACAAAGGACGCAAGATCTTGCTGTGGCAAAAACCGTCTGGAGAACGAGCAATGATGGTCACTGGCAGCGAGGAAGGAAACTGCGACCTGTTCACCTTTAGAAAGAAGTGCAAGTGCAGGAACAGAAAGTTGGCCCACAAAGGTGGGGGGAGAAGAAAGGCATAGATGAAAGCGATCATTCTGGTGGCAATCAAATACCGCCGAAGGTCTGGTAAACCTAAACCCCCATCATCGAAGCGGATAAACAGCAGCTCTGCACGGATGGAATGGCGAGCCGATGAATAACCCCAAACACAGTCCACCACTGCACTGCGCAACCTCCTCAAAAGCTGGCAGAAAGGTAAGGAGAACAGGCATTTGGACGATAAAACTGGCAGCAGGTAGGAAAGAACGAACCTCGCCTTGACAAACATCGAGGCATAGAAACGAAACTGCTTGCCAAGGTGGGAAATGCACTTAGGAATTACCTGCTGCCAGTGACGAGAGTCCATGTCCGGTAGAAAAGAAAAGACATATCCCAGCACTTTAATATGCTCACACCATGCTATTGGGAAGGTTCGAAAATAGTCCACCGTCCACTTCCCAATAGCGATGCCTTTAGACTTGACGAGATTGATGGAACTTCCCGTCGAAGTACTAAAGAGATCGAAAGATTCCTTATAGATGCCCAGGGAATCAGCATCAAATGCAAAAAACACCATTTCGTCAGCATAGGCCAGTGCACGGATGTTAATTGAAGCAGCTGGCAACTCATAACCCCGGACATCTGGGAGGCGTTTAAGAAACTGCAGTAATGGCTCCAAATAGAAGATTTATAGGAAGGGGGATAGGATACCCCTGCCTGACGCCCTTAGAAAGTTCGAAGAAGGACGAAGTGGAGCCATTAATCGCCACACATGATGTAGCTGAAGCATACAGTGCTGGGATAATCGTAGCAAATTTCAGAAGACGAAGATGGTGAAACACTCGAAAGAGAAACACGTGATTCACCTTGTCGAAGGCCTTCTCTTGGTCAAGGCTTAACACGGCCCGAATCTGACGGCGCACACACGCTTCCTCCATAACACACTTGATGGTAATGATGTTGTCGGTCATCCTGCGAGATGGAATGGAGCAAGATTGTCCCGGATCAAAGAACTCTTCGGCGAAGCATTTGAGCCGTTGTTGGAGCATGCCAATGAAGACCTTATAATCTGTATTGAGTAGAGTAATAAGCCTCCACTGGGTGACAAGTTCAGGATTCGGTACCTTGGGGAGTAAGATGATCTTCCCCACAGTGAAGTCCGACGTGGTAATGGAGGAAGGGTCCTTGAGAAATGAGGTAAACACTTGCACCAGGAAAAACCCAAGAAGTTTCCAGGTCGCACTAAAGAGGGAATACGGAATACCGTCTAATCCAGGGCTGGACTGGTGACGTCCATCTGCCGACAGAAACTTCTTAAATTCGTCTTCGGAAAACAGGTGATAGACAGGTCAGCCTCAGTGAAAGTTCTTAGAGCCTCGGTCCAATGCCTCATGGCGTCGGATGGAACGACTGTTTGGCTGAAAAATGATGAAAAATTGGAGTGGAAGGCGAACAAGATGTCAGAGTCAGTTTTTGCAGTGCCATCTTCCACCACCAAACGATGACATCTTTTCTTGTTGGCATGGCGCTTCTCCTCGGCGTACACAGCTGATGAAAAATGCCTGACGTCGAACGCCCAGGACAATTTGGTCCTAAGAGCTACGCCGGTGGCATTGCGGATCATTAGAGCATTGATCTCACTCTTCACCTGACGGATGTCATCAGCATACTCCCCCTTCGGGATGGAACAGCGGAGGAGACGCAAAATTTCTTGTAACATGAGGAGATAGCGCCGAGTGCGTCTAGCAGCAGCCAACCCATTCTTCCTAAAGAAATCACGAAGCTTGATTTTAATGGAAAGCCACAAAGCAAGCGATGGAGGCAGGTTGTGAGATGTCTTACCACAAACCGCACGAACATTCCCTTATATTCATCGATGTCAAGCAGAGAAACGTTTAAGAACCATTTGTTTGAAGCAGGGTCTGCAGTAGAAGCTGGGATTGGAGGGTTCCAAGACCACCTGATGGCACTATGGTCGGAAAACGAGCATGGAATGACCTCCAATGAACCCGGCGCGCCAGAAAAACCATCGTCCACGAGGAAAAGATCTAGCCTTAATGACATCGTGGGCCCTTGAAGGAAAGTGGACCCACACAGGCTGGGACGAGATGAATGTGACCAAAGATCAAAAAGAGTGTTCTGCTGACACAGCTGGTGAACATTACCGGACGAAAAGATGTCATTCCCATCCGGATGACAATTGAAGTCACCAGCAACCACCACAGGCAATGAAGAGCACAGATAGCTGTCCAGGACTTCAAAAAATAACAGTTTCTCTGCTGGCGAACACGGGGCGTACATGTTAAGCAATCGGATCTTTAGACCAGATAGGAGGTCTAAAGAGATTACCCTGCACTCGCAGTCAAAGACACAGTTCGATGCCACGATGGAGGGGTTGAAGATGATGGAGGCAACCCCCCTGCCCATGTGGTGAAGATGAGTTGATGAAGAACAGCGCAGATGGATATTGACTACGAAGGCCAGGGAAGTAAGCAAGCTATTGATAGGCAGCAAACCTTCACCTCCTGAAGAAAAAGGACATCTGGCCTGTACAGGGCAATAAAAGATGACAAAACCGATTGCTTGAAGGACGAGCCAAGGGAACGAACGTTTAGGGAAAAGACCTTCACTGCGAAATTAAGCTGGCGGAGGCTGACCTGTATCTGAAGGAGATTTGAGCCTCACCGACGGGGGAGAAGGCTCGGTTGTCTTCCGTCTGGGTTGGAAAGAGAACGTCCCGAAGAGGAAGAAGGGGCTGCGACGATGACTTGCGCAGCTGTCTCTTTCAGATGAAGAGGACACAGGGCCTTCATCCCGTCCCGCTTGCTACGATAACATCAGGGCTTCTTCTTGCGAGGGCTCTTAGGCGTTGCAAGATGATCCCGCTGGGCAGACGCTGATGGATTTGAGGTCACAGCAGAGGAAGAAATTCTATCAGGCGCAGGCGCACAGACGATTTGCAGAGGCTGCGACGCCGATGAAAGCATGGGTGGAGTAAGAGATGGGAACTCCTCCACAGCAAACACCGACCCGAAGCACAACGAATCGTCTACGATGACTTCAGCAGAGAGACAGTCCTCCAACAACGGCGAAACACATGGCGAAGGAGGAGGAGAAAGGGTCTCACGAACCACACAAGGCCAGGGAGGGAGAGGTGACATTTCCCTTCCAGGAAGAGGCGACGATGGTGAGGCCGCCTTCGACTTCCTCTGTGGAGGACGAGGCATGGTTGCTCTGCTTGGCTCAGGTGACTTGGCCGGTGAAGTCATCTTTGCTGTCTGCTGGAACAACATTCCTCGAGGCGGTGGCATTGGGGCTGCTGGTAGTGCATCTGACCTCTCCAGGTACTGGTGGAATTTTTGCACGGTCTTGTGGCATATTAACATTTCCTAAGGAGAGGACAGTCTTTCCTGACGTGAGAAAACTTTTTTGCAATACCAGCAGCACTGCATTTGTCCCTTGTAAGACACAGAGACACGATCTCCGCGCATCACAACGAATTCAGGAATGTCTCTATGGAGATCCATGTAGATTATGATATCACCTGTCATCTGAAGAGGAGAATCTGGTTGACAAAAAAAAGATTTATGTTATATTTCTTTTAACAAGCATATCAGTTTTTTTCAGTAAATCATCCTACAAGTTAATCTATTTCCCCTTTGTAATTTTTTTTTCTGATTGTAATTCAGCACATTGATGTAAATTTTCATCACCAATATTAGTCCATACTGTAAAAAGTACCAAAAGGGATAGAAGCCATAATTAAAATAGTTATTCTCAATAGTCTTGGTTTCATAAATATTGAATATTAAATACGGTAGCTTTATTACTACTAGGAGGCCTAATGTGATTACAAAGTAAATAGATGCTGCAAATAAGATGCCTCAGACACATAGTACTTAATTTCCTTGAAATAAAAAAAAAAGAAACTGCAGATGTAAAATGTTACTTCATTTAATTTTTATTGCATGCAACATCGACAAATATAATTTGTCATTCTTACGTATAAAGATAACATTTTTCATATATAATTTTAACAGCATTAAAAATCAATTAGGAGAATGCAGCTTTGAAGTGAATGTGATGAAATTGTATCTCCCAATTTTAACTGCAATTAAACTTTTATTGAAGAAGCCTACTACATTAATTAAAATGAATAATAAAATGTTTTTTGTGTATTGAAATGAGTGTAATAATTTAAAATTACCTCTTCTAATAATCTGTTAATGATAAAAGAGCCCTATCTAATTAAAACCTAATTATAAGAAATACATTTTCAAATGATAGAAATTAAGTAATCTTAAATTAGTAACATGAATTAAATTTTATTTTTGGTAAATTATATGAAAGATTTGTGAGCAATGGTATTAGCAACATACAAGCCAATACGCTTATTACACAGCAAGTGACCATCTGTACTGATATAAGAGTATCAATTTTTGTGTGACAGGAGATAAGCATAATTTATTTTACAGAAATGTCATCAATGAAAATTTATTAAATCACTGAAGTTAATATGCTGTCAGTAAGGGACTTCTAAATTGTAAGGAAAATGAGCTACATTTAAAATGTTATGTAGGCTACACAATATACATATACTTGCTAGCCATAATCATTCATTTTCACAACTGGAAAGAATATTTTAAAAGGTTATTATAAAAATGCAACAAAAAACACGTCTCTAATAACAGCCTCTCTATTAACAATCTCACTGATATTTAACAACTTACTTGTTATAGATTGATCACTTGTTATTAATTTATCATCTGTACTTTTAACATAAAGGAAATTTCATAAGCCTTAAAATTCTTTCTAAATGAAAAGACTACATATCCAAAATTGAAATTGTAAATTACTGAGTAATTAAAATACATAACTGTAAATGAATAAAAGAGGAAGAAAGTATTTTTCCTTCTGAAACTGCAGTGTAGGCCGTGATATAAGATTATATAAATATGCAATAAAAAAAATTCCCATAAGTAATAGTCAACATATCAATGAAACCTTTAAAAATTTTTAAACGTGGTCATACTGAATGTTCTTGGGAAAGGTTATTTTTAATATTTATTTAATATTGGAATGTTCATGAAATAGTTTGATGTTAATCCATTAGTAATTCATTAATGATAACCAACATTTCCAGAATAATGATATCTGGAAACAAGAAGCCAAGAAAGTTGAACATGCAATTTCTTCCTTATACAATTTGCTGCCCTGAATAAGATTCTGTACTGGAAATAAGAAAATCATGAAAGTTATTTATCATATGAAGTCCACTTGAAGTATTTATTTATGAAAAAAAATAATTCAGGTTACAAACCATATTTTCTAATTAAAACACTTGGTTTCTGAGTAAACATAACTGGGAACATTTTCAGTATTCTTAAACACAAAACGGATGCAATAGCTGATATTGGTGATGGGGTTTCATGATTTTATCCCGAGTGAATTTCTTTATAATTCTGAAATAACATAAATCGTTTTTACTTATTAATTAGAGGTGATGCAGTAATAAATTCAAAACGTAAACTTACATGCTGGACGATATCGTGTGCGGAAATTTAAGAAACGCTATTCTGTAGTTTTACCTGCTAAATAATTTTTTACTCAACGCTAACTAGCTGAGCATCACACGAGACTACTTGTCGAAATGCGATAAAATTTTAACGGTGTACACAGTTTTATGTACCCTATTACTCCTTTAAAATTCATTATCTTAGGCGTTATAGAACCTGAGTTATTTACTTGTTGATCTTGGTGGGGGCATTTTTATTTCTGTTCATATCTCAGTTAGCGTTCAAATTCGGACTCATGTTCATAGGAAAAATATTATTCCCCTATACAAACAGTACATGGTATTTCATTCTTGACCTACATTTCTGAATCACCCTGTATATTATTTCGTAAGGGGAGGTCTTTAAAAAATAAATTCATTTATCTTAGTCGCATTTATCTCAGTCATCACGCGATGTGCAGATAGTTAACATTTCGTATCCAAAATATTAAATCTTCTAATAACACGGACTTATTTTATTAATTTTATTTAACTATAATTTTCATTATTATTAATATAAATAAATAAACATAGATTACCAATTAACAGTATCTTAATTTATCACTTTTACTTCGTCCAACAAGAGAAAAACAGGGTGTGTTTCCGGTTTGATGTCGACTACTCACTCACCCGCAATGCTTTGTGGGATCTCTCCTTCAGCGGCTACACAAGTCAATTTGTAATGGCGACGCCCGTGCAACAACTCTTCAGCCAAACAAGGAAAAACTATTCACAGCCAGGCTAGGGAGATTTGTGTGGAACGTATTTTGCTACTTTAAAGGAAAATAGTGTTTTAAAAGCTCATCTGCTCTGATAAAAGAAACTTCCAAGGCAACGCAAGTTTCTTTTTCTTGCGTTCGAACAATTGTTCAAGAAGGAAACGAAGCGTCTTCATGCGAAGCTACCACCCCCCTCTCCTCGCTTTTTGGACTCCTGAAAGAAAAGGCCCAGGGAATCTCGAACAACGATATATATAAAATTGAGTTAAAAGACAATTTTATGAAGTGTACAATATTTTTAATTATAATTAAAGCAAAGCAACTGAATAATATTAAAGCTTCTGCTGTAATATTATAAAGCGCTTCTTCAATGAGACATGAGACAGAAGTGGGTAAGCGCATGAGGCCCCCTTTCTCTGA
>JAHWFO010099963.1:0-73421 GCA_023313115.1 Rhysida immarginata
TAATATTAAAGGACAAGTACCACTTAAAAACTAATTTTTGTCTAAATTGTGCCACCCACGTGCGGGGGCGGGACTCCCTTGTGACCCTTCGACAAATCTGAACCCCGGAACGTGGAGGCAAGGGAGGGTAGAACTCGATTAGGTCAGAAAAAAAAAGGCCAATCAGTGTGTTTCAAACAAAAATAGACATATTTAATCAAATGCTGAATTCTCAAAATGTTACACTGTTAAAATTCTAATTACCATTAAAAATTAAATATTAATCAACTCAGGGGCCCCCTAACAAATAAACTAATTGATAATATCTAAACAACATATGGCATCTTAATCATATGGCATCTTGCCGACATAAGTGTCCCGGAACCTTCCAGGGTAAACATACCCTATTACTCACGGCACTGTGTACCAGTCACTCCCTGTCCACATTAAACGAGATCAATGAGCTCTAAGATAAGGCCAACGCTAGAACGCGTCGCGTATCCCTTTTGTTTTCTTAGTAAGGGGAGGAATACAGTAACCCCTAAAAACCGTCCAATAGAGCAACTTCTATTGACGCAACCCAAGACCTCTTGAGCTCAAACACACAAAATTAGCGTGAACAGATATGGGCGACTATTTTCCATACACACCTGTGCCCTCCTTTTACTTCTCCATTCCAAATTAGTGCTCGGGAACGCTTATGTGAGCTCAGCTGTACAGCTTCTGGTTTTGTCTAATGACATTGTGTTACTTTGTTGCAAATGATCTTCAACTTAAAGCAACCATACATTTAGCCACTATAAATTAGTGGAACTGTAAAAGACTTGTTTTTCTTGAAAACTAAACGCGAGCGTCCACGGCAATAAAATCAATTGTCACTATCGCTCAAATGCGTTTACGTCAAGCATCGGGAAAGATACGGCAAGCAGGGCGACATGTTTTTAGACTAACACCAGACTTGAGAGAGTTCTCTTAACCGACGTGGGATAAATTCTTCTAAAATAAAAAAAAGAACGGTCTCACCAATCATGTGGGCATGATGTTTTCTCAACTTCGATGAACTCCGCACAACAGAAGAACATCACCAATGAACCGGGGCTTAGACATGGGCAGCGTTCGATTCAAAGCAGTTCTCTTGCAATTCTTTCCACAATTAATTAAAATAACAGCATGCTCGGTCGATTTATAGCGATTATAAAGTTCCGTTGCACACTAATTATTTTAATTCAATTGCCACAAGAAGCTACGTATAAGCTAAGTGCAAGCGCCATTTTCGAACTTCGCTTCGATGTGCTCTTATTTCTCATTGCTTGCACTAGCGATTTCACATACGTCCATCCTCGTCAAAAATTTGAGAAGAACACACAAAAAATAAAACTTTAAAACATTTATTTTTAACAATAACAAAACAAAGAAAAACTGCAATTCTTTTCAGAATCTCTCCTCGCTGCAACAGAGCCCAGCGCTGCTGCTGAAACTATTGTTGCCACGAACAGAAATCTCAAACTTCTCCCAACAATTACGTTAGACACCATTTATTATTTCTGTTATAAAAACGTTATACAACACACTCAGTTTCACATAACGACCGCAATCAAATCATAAGATTATCATAGTAAATTAGACGAAACAGACAAATTAACGGGCAAAAACACACACACAGATGCAAACAAACCACTCATACCGGAGCACCTCCCCCACCATACACACTCACACTGACTTACAGTCACAAAATAATCTAGAGTGAAAATAAATTAATGTAGTAATATTAAAAACTGCCAAAAATTTCTCTAAATATAAAAAAACTGCGTTTATATACGTGTTTCGTAAAATCCGTCGCGCTCCATTTTGGATGTGGAGCGATCATCCCCTTGACGTCATCGGCCTGCTGAAACGCGAGCTGTAGCTACTTTTAGTATTATATGAGGTATACGATATGACCAAGTGCGGCTCGGATAGCATTCTGAATTCTCTTCAAGCGACAAAAATTTCGATGGAGATTTTTAAAACTATTCTATGAATTATTTGAAAATCGTGAAATTAAGCCATACCAATTGGAGCCGCAAATAAAAAGATTTGCCAGTTTGGTATTCATCATTTTATCCCCTTTACATATGCACTACTGCACTCTGATTTTTGAATCACCCTGTATAATGAAGCCTATATCAACTTCAGCTGCCTCCGCAATTCATCTCGTCTTTCATGGTAACTCAGAAGTGATTGACTCTGAAGACGTGTAAAGTAAAGATACTTTCCTTATTACTAACAATTCGAAATCATATGAACATTTTTTATTTTCCTACTAACTTATCTTCTTATTTAACAGTTGCTCAATACTTTTCGGACTTCTGAAAAAAAATCTGAAGTTCTAAGAAACAAAAATAATTAAATATAAACTGGAGATGACCTCCAAACATAATGTAATAATTTTTCTATCGAAAAATGGAAGGAAAAATTCTGTGAACTGGATTCGAACCAGGAAACTCGACTCTCATTGTCGACGCTTCTACCAGTTGGGCTAAAACACATTTTTCCTTTTGATATAATCACACAGGCCTGCAATGAAAAAATACAAGGGAATTGGTAGCTTAACTTTATGTATTTTTAGGTGCTGATTTCAAAAATAACAAGAAATTAAGCCTCCCGAGGAAGGTATAGGAAAGTAGCGGAGGCTTTTTGAGTTCATCTATTTTCTTATTCCTTCATCTGCACTTTTTAACCCCATTTTTTAATCAAAATTTTTTTTTCTCGAACCTTTTATTTAGAAAATTTAAAACATTCCTATCTTCTATCCTTTCTCTTAATTTTCGACCGACTGATATATCACTCCCTATATGTTGCCATGAAGTTCTAAAGATCAAATGATTGCTACCCCCACAATTTCGATCCTATTGGGACAATTTGGCCCAAACTTTACACTGTCACGTATTTTCAGAGTAATGCACAGTGGAAGAATTTAGGAAGATGAGCAAAGACACAGAGCATAGACTTATGGCGGAAATAAAATAAAATAATTGTTTATTCAATTAAAATAAAAAAAATAAACAATAATGAGGGCGGCGATCTTGCTTAAGCGCAAGAAACACAAAAGGCTTGCGCCTTGCCCTGACGGGTATTCGTCTAAGCGAAATTCCGTTCACAATTTAAAGCATAACAAAAAAAACAAGAATGGTTGTAAACCATTACAAAAATGAAAACAGTCATTAAACGGGTTTCCTGTCGCACTTTAGCGCCAAAGGAAATCCTAGGATCTGTGATAAGACCTCTTTAAACAGATGTCTGACAAAAGCCAAAAACTGAGTCGCTGGCGAGGAGCACCAAGACGGCGTCAAAGGAACGGACATGAGCCGTAGAATTAAACCTGGCATCCGCCTCCCAACCGGCGAAAACTGTAATATAAAAAAAAACAAATGGGAAGCTTTAGCTTATCGGTTATTAAGAAAAATAATACGACTAGCCAAGCTCGTTGCCCTTCAAGTGCAGAGAGTTACGTTCGGCCTGCACGCGCCAGAAGAAAAAGGAAATAAAGTCAACCTTCCCGTGGGCAGCGTGAACAGCGCCTACGCCTAATTTATCTGCGCTCGAGCGGGCAGAGAACGCAAGGCAGTGGGAGAGTAATTTTAGCCATGAGATAAACTGTTAGATACGGAACGGAAAAATCTCACCCACCTGTTATAGGGTACAAATGAGCCTAAGCCCTCTACCCAAAAGGCTTCCTGGGTCCAGGGCGTAATCCATGTACTTAACCCTTTGGGAATGAGTTGGCGATCCAGCTGAGGAAGTCGCTTCCAACGTTCGGCTTCTATTCCAGCGGCGACGACGAGGACTCGTGTCGCTCTATTGAGGGGCGGCGCTTCAAAGATGGCTGACTCCAAAAACAGATTTTCTTCGGAACACACCGAAGAATGCGGACAAATTTCCGGGGCTGGGTCGGCTACGTGCTGATTCGAAGGCCTCGATGAGACGACGTCCGTAGCAATACTCTCAGCTAACATGGGACAAAAACATGTGATTAAAAAGTTCCCTCGAACGCACTTGCTTCCCGCGCACTTGACATCTCTCTCGTCGTCTCTTTCGCTGGGCGAAATGCCACTTGAGGCGGATAAAAAATTAAGGCGAGAACCTGGTTGCCTCGCCTCCACCAACGTTGCTTGGGCGGACAGCTCTCTCATGCAATTTCGATCCGAGCCGTCTTTTTCCGTCCGAACAGCTTCGTGGCAAAAACTCTCTCCTTGATTTTCAAAATCCCGCTCGAGACCACGACGCTCGCGCATTCTTCTGCGCCGTTTCCTTTTTCTCCTTACGCGACGCTCCTGCTTCGCGCTCGCGTGCGACCCCGAGCTCGAACTCCGTGTTTCGTCGATAGATGGCGGCACTCCGAAACCAAACATACTCCCGAAATGATTCCGTCGATCGGGAGTTTTGGGCCAAGTATTTGTCACCAAACTTGGTGACACTGATTTTGAACTTGCTTAGAGGAATCTGCATACCGAATTTCACTTCTTTATATGCATAAATACGCGTAGACCATTTGGTCCACATTCCTGTAGTAAGCTACATTCCGTATTTCAACCTTCTACTTCAAAAAATGGGAAATTATGAAAGGGACAGACAGACAGACGGACATTGTGAAAACAATAAGTAGCTCCATTCTTCCGCTACTTAATAATGAAAAATTTCTATCACGTCAAGATTTTTTGAAAAATTTAATTTTACTTGGATATCCGCAAGCTTATGAAGGTTAAAGAATTTGCGGCTAGCATGTCAAAAAATGAAAAAGAAGCTGGGTTGCCTTCAAAGATGTCGTCAGTAAATTTCTGGGTAATTACAAGGATCCTGACTTGTAATGAATATGCTGGACAATTTTCAGGCGTTAGGTTTCTCCATTAGTGTCAAAATACATTTCCTTCACTCACATGTGGAATTTCCCTCTGAAAATTTAGAATCAGTCAGCGAGAAAAGAACAGGGTGAAAAGTTCCACTGTTGCCAGATAGTACATGGAAAATTGTTCGCGAATATTCCTTTTCAAATACGATTTTAGCAAAAATATCGATATCAATTTTACAAAAAATCCTAACGTGATAGGAAAAATGGAGGTCATTTTCGAAATCAACACACAAAATAACATAAAAAACAGCGAAAACTTCTCTTGTATTTTTCAAAAACTTCAATTTCGCAGGCCTGTGTTGTTATTGTAATACTACTATTGATTTTATTATTTCGTGTAATTATAAATAATAATACTATTTATATAAATAATAAAACGTAAATGAATGAATGGTCCCAAGGTTACACGCTTTCTCTTCCTAGTACTAGTAGTAAAGTCCCCACTACCTGACTGCTGCCGCTTGCCGTTCAAGATTTAAAAAATAATATCGTCAAAACGGAGCAGAAAACAGTTTTGTATTTTTTGTATAGTTTTTATGAAAGTATGTGTAAGATAATAATTTTCTAACGAAAAAATCCCTCACCATTTGAGAAATCGGCATAAATTAAAATAATTTTATTAAATTCAAATTTTTTCGCATGCATAATATAATTTTCAAAATGTTATGTAGTATCTACATTTGTCACCAATTACATCTTTCTAAGTATAATAGAACTGAATTTAAAGTACTTCATAGATAAGGCCTTCACTCAAATTTCGAAAATTATAAATATACATAACTTCCATTCATTACCAACTCCCTAGGGCCAGTGCTTACACCACATTTCATTAAAACCAAGAGATCAAGTGCCAATGCATGCCTGAATTGACGATGAATGACCCAAATGTAAATGATAGTGTGTCATGAAAATGATTAAAATTTCAGAGTCACCACGGATGCGTCGGCTGAACAGTGCCAACTGCTGTAGCGGGACCTTGAAAATAGTTTATGATTATCTCCAAGTGGTAAATGTTAGGTGAGACATAACGATGCCTCTTTGACGAAAGTGGGTGACATTTCAACAACTTACATAGTTTGAACGTGGGAGAATCATTGGCCTTCGTGAAGGAGGATTTTCTTATCGTACAATAGCAGCTCGTGTGCAGCATAACAGCAGCACAGTGATGCGAGTTTGGATGCAGTGGACCGACGAGAACTAGACAACTCGGAAATCCGGGAATGGACGCCGAAAGGTGACGTCAACGCGTGATGATAGACACCTGGTCCGCATGGCGCTGACGGAACGTACAGCTTTTTTTAGGCAGTTGGTAGCACATTGGTCCACTCCCGCATGTGTATCCCCGTCTGCTGCTCCATGGACTCCGTGCAAGAACTCCCATATAAAGGATCCCTCTGACGCAAAAACCATCGACGACTGCGGATGCAATGAGCTCATCAACATACAGTCCGGCTGCAGATTGGCAACAAGTTTTTTTTCTCTGACGAACCCAGCTTTAATCTGTTGTACCATGGTGGTCGCATTCTTCTTAGATGCTATGCTGGTGAACTCTAACTTCCGGAGTGCATTATCAAATGTCATCGTGGACGAACAACCGGAGATATAGTCTGGGATGCAATTCCTTCAAGGCATTCCTGGAGCGATATTTCGACAGGATAATGCCTGCCCACATATTCAGTGCCGTACGCAGAGGAGGGGCTGAGGGGGCTGCAGCCCCCTCCCGAAATTGATTATCTTCCATACAATTCTGTTACATGTGGCACCCCCTCCCCACAAGAACAATGGCCCAGGGATAGGGGGACATAATGAGTGACATCAAGCTGTTTTAATTGAAATCTGATTTCGAGCTTTTATTAGGAAAGTTTTTCTTTATTATTAATAAATCGATGTATATCTATCTTCTTTCTATATATTTAAAGAAGGATGGTTGTTTGTTTGTTTGTTTTTTATACAAATCTACAGTTTTATTCCGATCTTGATATAAATCCGCATACATGACCTTCAAAGCATGAGGAAGGTCACTGTCTACCTCAGATTTCGTAAAAATAATAATTATTGATAAACAATCGATACTCATGGTTATGGCAGGGTATATTAATGAGAAATATCTCATGACCAACAATGCAAGACAAAGTTTTTGCAACAATAGGTATCAACAATAGTATCAACACGCAATTCACAAACACTCTGCACGGACCAACAATATATATCTCATGACCAACAATGCAAATAAAAGTTTGTGCAACAATAGGTATCAACAATGGTGTCAACACGCAATGCATCAACACTATGCAAGGATCAACAATATATGTCTCATGACCAACAATGCAAGGCAAAGTTTGTGAAATATAGAATTCAATGCATAGAATTCCAGTTATTCAGGCTTTTTTTAGAAAAGAGAATTCTTAGTACTTAAAAATTTCTTGAAAATCTTTAAAAATGATCAGTAACTGGAGATAATGAGTTAGCAGAATATTCAGAAAGAGTGAAAGACGATAAAGGAAGCACTCATTTAGCTCCGTGTTGTATTGAGCAAATGGTAAGCAAGTAAATAGAAGAATCGGCGACCGCTAGACTACACAAAGTGATGAATGGCCAATTTTTGCTTCAAGACATCGAAAGAATAAAGGAAATTGCAACAACATCAAGTGTCCATCTAAAGTAAGATTACGTGAGTGAGAAATTATTTAGACTAGAAGGCATCCTTGGAGAGGTCCATCCATTGTCAGCCTTTAAAAAATTTTTTTTTTTGTAAATCAAGTCCCGGTATATAACCTAGAATGAATTTTTTCAGTGAAGGCATAAATTCCTGTCTTTCGGATTTTTCTTAGAATGGATAGTCCCTTCGCTCTATATTGTACTGATTGAGATTTATTTAACCAATTTGGAGGTTTAATTTAGCTTTTTGAGGTTGTTCTGTTTACCTACAAGCGTAATTATCCCGGGCATTGCAGGGTCCTCTGCTAGTCTATATATATATAAAGAAGGATGTTTGTGGGTTTCTGGGTTTGTTTGTGGGTTTGTTTGTGGGTTTCTGGGTTTGTTTGTGGGTTTGTTTGTGGGTTTGTTGTTTATTCAAATCTACAGTTTTATTCTGATCTTGATGAAATTTTGCATACTCTCTACCACAAATTCCGGAAAAATAATAATTATCGATAAAAAAATCGATATTCATGGTTATGGCAGGGCTTAATAATGAGAAATATCTCATGACCAACAATGTCAGGAAAAGTTTGTGCAACAATAGGTATCAACAATGGTGTCAATACGCACTGCACCAACACTAGGCAAGGATCAACAATATATATCTCATGACCAACAATGAAAGGCAAAGTTTGCGCAATATAGATAAATTTCAATTTGTAACAATATATAGAATTTCTTTTATTCAGGCTTTTTTTAGAAAGAGAGTTCTTAGTACTTAAAAATTTCTTGAAAATCTATTAAAAAGATCATGGAGAGTTAGCAGACTACTGATAAAGAGTGGAAAGACGACAGGGGAAGCACTCGTTTAGCTTCGTGCTGTATTGAGCAAATGGTAAGCACGCCAATAGAAGAATCGGCGATTGCTAGACTACACAAAGAGATGAATGGCAAAGTTTTGATTCAAGACATCGAGAGAAGATAGGGAATTGCAACAACATCAATTATACATCTAAAGTAGGATTACGTGAGTAAGAAATTATTTAGGCTAGCAGTGGCATCCTTAGAGGGTTCCATCCATTGTGAACCTTTAAAAAAACTTTCAAATTTTGATTAAGAATTTTTACTGTAATAATTTTAAGCGTTTTCATGTGTTAATTTTTACGATATATTTCAAAATTTTTTTTAAAAAAAGTCCAAGCTTCGCTGGGGTTATCATCTAGCTTATTTGGTAGCACAGCAGATCCAAACATTTCTTAAAAATACATTTTGATTATATTCTGTGGGAAAGTGTATATTTTGGAAACTGAGATGCAAGTAATGCGATGGCCGAATGTTTGTTTCCAAGAATTATTGATAATGAGCATAAAGTGAAGATGCAGTGATAGAACCCTTAATAAGGCAGCGTCTATTGATTAGGCATATGAGTCATGCGTGTCTCCCTTGAGATCCCTAACAAACGTCCAGACGACTGGCAAAAATTTATGTGTCTGGAAAGGAAAGAGAAAGAACGAGTATTGGTCAGAGAAACTCTGCAACTAACACAGAAAAAGCTATACGTGCATTGGTAACATCTGAACAACGGGAGTTTCGAATAGAGCAAGAGGGTATAAGAGCTTCTACGTCAAGGACAAGAAAAACTTGAGTCTATAGTGTCTGGTGATGCCCCGCAGTGGTTAGGCAAGTGAAGAATAGTTTAGATAAAGTCCTGGTATATCGCCTAGACTTTCTTTTTTTCGTATTTTTAGTAGAATGGAGAATCCTTTTGCTCTTGTGTTGTATTGATTGAGTTATTATTTAACCAATTGGGAGATAAAATTTAATTTTTTGAGATTGTTCTCTTTACCTACATGTGTACCGGTAATTATCCCGAGCAACGCTGGCAAACTCTGCAAGTTATTTTTATTTTAGCACAAATACACTATAAGAACGTGAAAACTACACGAGTAAGTAAGCGATAACTTGGCAAAGCACGCTCAACAATGAAACTGCGAATACACAAATTAAAACATTACATGTTTTTCATAAAATAATCAGTAGTGCAAAATTAACTTTAAGTTGGCTGCAGATTTAACAAAATAATAATATATAATGTAATCCACAGGGAAAAGCTACCAATCCTTCGAAATGAAATATTTTCTGCGTTAGTGCTTAAAAAATAACGTATCAGCAAACAAAGTTATATACTCATCCATGACGAGAACGAATAATATATATGTTACAAACCCGTGTCTTATATATGACAATCTTTTCTTTGTATCTATATATATAAAGAAGGATGTTTGTTTGTTTGTTTGTGGCTTTGTTTATGGGTTTGCCCTTTTGTTTCTTACACAAATGTACAGTTTTATTCCGATCTTGAAAAAATTTTGCATACTTGACCTACAGTTTACCTTAGATTTCGAGAAAATAATAATTATTGATAAAAAAAATCAATATTCATCGTTATGGCACGGCATATTAATGAAAAATATCTCATGTCCAACAATGCAAGGCAAAGTTTGTGCAACAATAAGTATCAACGATGGTATCAACGCGTAATTCACAAACACTCTGCACGGACCAACAATACATATCTCATGACCAACAATGCAAGGAAATGTTTGTGCAACAATAGCTACCAACAATGGTGTCAACACGCAATGCACCAATACTATGCAAGGATCAACAATATGTGTCTCATGACCAGCAATGCACTGCAATATGTGTCTCATGACCAGCAATGCACTGCAATATAGAATTCAATGCATAGAATTCCTGTTATTCAGACTTTTCTTAGAAAAGAGAATTCTTAGTACTTAACAATTTCTTGTAAATCTTTAAAATTGATCAGTAACTGGAGATAATGGAGAGTTAGCAGACTATTGAGAAAGAGTGGGAAGATGACAGAGGAAGCACTCCTTGATCTCCGTGCTGTATTAAACAAATGGTAAGCAAGTAAATAGAAGAATCGGCGACCGCGAGACTACAAAAAGTGATGAATGGCCAAGTTTTGCTTCAAGACATCGAAAGAAGAAATAAAATTGAAACAACAAGTTTACATCTAAAGTAAGATTACGTGAGTAAGAAATTATTTAAACTAGCAGTGGCATCTTTGGAGAAGTCCATCCATTGTGAGCCTTTAAAATCTTTTTCACGGTAAATCAAGTACCGGTATATCACCTAGAATGGATTTTTTCTGTGAAAAGGTAAATTCCTGTCTTTCGGATTTTTCTTGGAATGGATAGTCCCTTCATTCTATATTGTAGTGAATGAGTTATTATTTATCCAATTTAATTTAACTTTTTGAGATTGTTCTGTTTACCTACAAGCGTAATTATCCCGGGCAACGCCGGGTCCTCTGCTAGTCTTCTATATAAATAAAGAAGGATGTTTGTGTGTTTGTGGGTTTGTTTGTGGGTTTGTTTGTTTGTTTGTTTTTTATTCAAATCTACAGTTTTATTTCGCTCTTGATAAAATTTCGCATACAAGACCTTCAAAGCATGAGGTAGGTCTCTGTCTACCTCAGATTTCGAAAAAATAATAATTATTGATAAAAAAAAATCCATATTCATGGTTATGGCAGGGCATATTAATAAGAAATATCTCATGACCAACAATGCAAGACAAATTTTTTGAAACAATAAGTATCAACAATGGTATCAACAGGCAATTCACAAACACGATGCAAGGATCAACAATATATTTCTCATGACCAACAATGCAAGGCAGAGTTTATGCAATATAGAATTCAATGCACAGAATTTCAGTTATTCAGGCTTTTCTTAGAAAAGAGAATTCTTAGTACTTAACAATTTCTTGAAATTCTTTAAAAATGATCAGTAACTGGAGATAACGAGTTAACAGAGTATTGAGAAAGAGTGAAAGACGATAGAGCCTCCTTTAGCGCCGTGCTGTATTGATCAAATGGTAAGCAAGTAAATAGAAGAATCGGCGACCGCTAGACTGGAAAGGAAATTGAAATAACAAGTGTACATCTAAGGTAAGATTACGTGAGTAAGAAATTATTTAAACTAGCAGTGGCATCTTTGGAGAGGTCCATCCATTGTGAGCCTTTAAATTTTTTTTTTTTGGGTAAATCAAGTCCTGGTATATTACGTAGAAATGATTTTTTCGTTGAAGAGGTAAATTCCTCTCTTTCGAATTTTTCTTGGAATGGATAGTCCCTTCGCTCTAGAATGTAGTGATTGATTGATTATTTAACCAATTTGGAGGTTTAATTTAACTTTTTGAGATTGTTCTGTTTACCTACAAGCGTAATTATCCCGGGTAACGCCGGGTCCTCTGCTAGTAGCATATATATACGTATGCTGTATACTATATGCTCTTTACTATAGGGTATATCGTAACGGCTTTCGTTATAAAATATAAGCATAATTTATGGCAGCATAAGCAATTTCAATACAAAATATTAGAGAATTTAATAAGTAATAAGTAAAAATATCAATGTTCGAAATACAGAAAAAAATAAATAAATAAACCTAATATTTATTGATGAAAAATAGGTAAGAAAATCCCGGAGCTTGGATTGGAACCGGGAAACTTCAGCTCTTCGAAAGTTCCCGGTTCGAATTCAGCCTGTGGAATTTCGTTCCTAATTTCATCAATAATTTCAACATCTGATGTTTTACGTCGGATAAAACCTCATCGAACATTCTTGAGATATTCTTATATATTACAGCTTTGTTTTCAATGAATGCGTTAAATATTTCATCTGCAAAGTCTATCTTACTGAAATAAAAAGCAACGAGTAATCTTTTCCTTTAAAAGTGCTGTAATTCGCCCACACTAGTCATAAACCTCATCCTTATTTCTACTCTGGACGGCCAAGTCCATTTTAAACTTCTACGATGGTCGTTCAAACTGCTAGACTTTATAACAGATCAACTTCGCCTAGCCCAACTCCTGCCAGGCCAGTGAAAACGCTTTTGGAATGAACTGTACATCTCGTTTTCTCCTTCAGAGAGTGTAACCTATTTCTACTCATTTCCTGCTCATTGTTAATAATTCTTGGCAATGGATGTTCAGTTTCCAAGAAAAGAGAACATTCTATCATTGAATCATTATGAAATTATTGTTGCGTCATCACCAGCAATGATGTGACAATATATGGTAACAATAACTTCGACGAAACACCAGTATTTGATCGTTTGTGTCTGTGTGCGCTCCAGTCCCAACAATGTGGGTAGGGTTATTCATTACTTGGTAATCTATTGTTGCAATCGCACTCTCTTCTCGGTGACTTGAAGCAAAAGTTGAACAGTCATCACTTTGTGTGATGCAGCGGTCGCCACTTCTTCTGTTAAAACTCTCACCATTTGCTATGTTGCAGCAGTGTGCTGGCAAAACCAATACGACGCATAGGATAAGATCAACATCTTCTGTAACCTATTCGGTCTTTCTATATAATCTGCTTACTCTCCATTATCTTCAGTTAGTGGTCATATTTAAAGATTTTTAACCAAATATTAAATTCTAAGAGCTATCAGTTCTAAGAAAAGTCCAGACAACACGAATTCTATACACTATTGCAAAGAGAACCTCATTTGTAAAGCACAAACTTTGCGCTGCATTGTTGGTCATGATATATATATTGTTGGTGAATTGCGTGTTGATACTATTGTAGATACATAGGTAAATATGAATTGCACAAACTTTGCTTTTCATTGTTGGCGATGAGATGCCTAGGATATTAATATGCCTAGCCATCATTTTGAATATCCATTGATTATCGTTAATTATTATTTTTTGAAATCTCAGATAGACAGTGACCTTCCTTTTGCTTTGTCGATAAAGTCTTCTAAATTTTATCAAGATCGGAATAAAACTGTACATTTGTATGTGAAGCAAACAAACAAACAAACCCACACACTCACCCACAAACACACTTCTTTATAATTTTTTGGTTAATGAATTTCCCCCGCGAAGTAATTCACTTTAAATTTTGGACATTTTTCATACTTTTGGTTTGTTTTCAAGATATTTCTATGTTTGGGACCACCCTCTAGAGACTAGCAGAGGCACCCAATGTCGCTTGGGACAATCACACGTTTGTGTAAAAAGAACAACGCCAAGAAATTATATAATTACCCAAATTGGTTTTCAGTAATATTACAACTTCATGCTAATAACTTTTTGACACCGAGGTAACTTTTTGAACTTCTTTACTTCGGTGGCATTTCGTTAAATGTGAATAACACGTATCCTTCGAAAGACTTTTTAACAGCAAAATACAGTTTTCTTGTTGATTTGTTATCTGTTATGTAGTAAACTGTCTCCCTAGATCAACTGGTTCTTCATAGGCCTTAATCAACCCACGGGAAGAGGAAGATTCAACAGCCAAACCGGCTGAACATTTCTTAGGGAGCTCATAGCAAACAGGTGTTACTCTGTGATTCTGACAAAGTGTGTATAACTGTAAGCAGTGACAGAATTGACCAGAATGAACAATTTCTTTTATATAGTGTGGGTCCGAATTTGAACGTTAACTGAGATATGAACAGATATAAAAATGCCGCCACTAAGATCAACAAGTGACTAACTCAGGTTCTGCAACGCCTAGAATAATGTATTTTGGAGGAATAATAGGGTACATAAAACTCTGTATACCTTTTAAACTTGATCGAATTCCAACATGTAGTTTCCGAGTTACGCACTCAATATCGTGCTGGTTAGTATTCGCATGTGATTTTCAGTGCGTAACTAGGAAACTACTCGTTGGAATTCGATCAAATTTTAACGGTATAGGGGAGAGTGGGGCAAAGTGGATCACTTAATTCTAGGTGAAGATAAACCTACGCAATTTGAGTTAGTTTTCTCAGATTCACCCACATCCAATAACTCAAAGCAATGGGAACAATTAGCTGAAGAAATCTCACTTATATACTCCAGCATTTTTTTAATATTAATCTTTTTACAAGTATGTGCAAATTATCTACTTTGCCCCACTAGGAGAACAAAGTGGATCAGTGGCCGGGGGCAAACTGTATCATACACACAGAATAGCCTAAGAGGTACAGTTATCACAGACAAAATCAAGTTGTCTTTAATAGGATGCTATGACGCCGGAGCTTTTGAAAGTTCAAGTTTCTTCACAATTTCTTCGCACCTTTGCCTCTCGAGCTTCTAGTTGCAGAATTGGATGATTTTTCCCGTTTCTGGCGAGCTCGTCAATATTTCGGAAGTTTCTTCCTGACACTTCCTTTATGCACTTCTCCAACAGTCTCACATCTTTCCTAATCCATTTTTCCCCTTCATCAATTATCCACTTTGCCCCATACTCTCACTTTAAAAACAAAAGAATCCATGAGCAATACTTTAAGCCTGCCGGGCGAAAACTGAGTCGAATTATTTAATCGATAAATCACTAACGCACATATCTAGAAGAAAGTCTGATCAAACTATTCATTACTGAACTGCAGCTAAATGATGAAACATTGTAAATTTTAAGAAAACCGCATGAATCCACATTAACTTACATAATTTATTTCGTTCGGTCTTAGCACGTCCCACGATGACTTGTACTCTGTGTGCACTGATTAGGCAACACACAGAAAAGTGCACGTCGTGCCTTTTATCTGGAAAAAGGGGAATATTTGGCTGATCTGCTTTGCCCCTATATCCATTTTGCCTCACTCTCCCCTACAGAGTTTTCTGTACCCTATTATTCCTCCAAATTTAATATTCTAGGAGTTGCAGAACCTGAAATATTAACTTGTAGATTTGGTGTCGGCATTTTTATTTAGGTTCATATCTCAATTAGCATTAAAATTCGGACCCACATTGTATTAAAAGAAAATGTTCATTCTGGTCACCAATGTCATTGCTTACAGTTATACACACTTTTTCAGAATCACCCGGCATATGGAAACAGTAACTTCGACTACACAATTCACTTCTTAGGTGGTAGTGGATGTATTTGATCGTTTGTGTCTGTATGCTTTCCGATCTCAAGATTCTGAGTTGGGTTATTCAATTCTTGGTAATCTGTGGCTGGAAGTGCACTCTGCTCTCGTTGTCTTGAAGCAAAACTTGGGCATTCATCATTTTTTGTGATCTAGCTGTCGCCGTTTCTTCTGTTGACAGGCTCGCCATTCTCTCAGTGGTTACAGCATGTAGCGAAAATATGGCTTCTTCTGCCTTTCCATTATTTGTCAATAGTCTGTTAACTTTCCATTATCTCCATTTAGTGGTCATTTTTAAAGATTTTCAAGAAAATGTTAAGTTCTAAAAATTATAAACTCTAAGAAAAGCCCGAACAAAAGGAATTTAAGGCATTGTAACAAATTGAACCTTATTTATAAAGCACAATGCTGCCTTCATTGTTGGTCCGTGGATAGTGTTGGTGACTTGCGTGATGATACTCTTGTTGACACCTTCTGTTAGACAAACTTTGCCTTGCATTGTTTGTCCTAAGCTACCTCCTGTTAGTATGACTTGCCATCATAATGTGTATCGATTATTATCGATAATTATTATTTTTCCGAAATCTCAGGTAGACAGTGACCTTTCTCTCGTTTAGAGGATCAAGTTTGCAAAATATCATCAAAATCGAAATAAATCAATAGATTTGTATTAGAAACAAACCCACAAACATTCTTCTTTATTTATATTTTTATAGAGGCACCCAGCGTTTCTCGGTTTAAATACAGTTGTAGGTAAACAGAACAATCCGAAGAAGTGAAATAATTATTGAAAATTTGTTTTCAGTATTTCTACAATTTTCTTCAGTACAGTTTCCCGTTGTTCATATATTTCGAACACCCGAATCACATTTTGTCTTCTCTGACCAATACTCGGTTTTTACACCAGTTACATTTCATTAGGTATGAGGCTTGTCTGTAAAGTAAGTACCGTTTCGTTCTACTGCCACCGCAGCATTAGTGTCGCAGTTCTGAGCATGCACACGCGCCTTACTCGTTCATAATCTTTGCACTGACGCCATTACAGCTGGATTGTGTTGTGTTTACATTTGTATGTGATCGTTGAAAATGTTTAAGACAATATCTGAGCCCGCGAAGTGTAAAGTGCTTTCTGTAATACGGTTTTTTCAACGCAAAGAATCTTTAAGTAAGCTGAAATTCTTAGTCAACTTGTAGAGATTTATGTGGAAGA
Organism: Rhysida immarginata; assembly: GCA_023313115.1. Lineage (NCBI taxonomy): Eukaryota > Metazoa > Arthropoda > Chilopoda > Scolopendromorpha > Scolopendridae > Rhysida > Rhysida immarginata. Next base: position 16,625 of record JAHWFO010099963.1, read on the forward strand.
TGTAATGACTGTTGGAATGGTGAGATAGTGGGTTAGGCAGTTCAATGATGGACGAGCCAATGTTCATGATGAAACTCGAAGTGGGCAGCCTTCTGTTGTCAATAAAAATTTGGTCGAAAAGTGAATGATTTAGATCAGTACTACTTGTTCTTGAAATTTAAGCGCGATATTGGAGGAAGGCGCTTTGACAGCGATGACGACAGAAAAAATGGTGTTCAGCAGTGGTTATCTTCTCTGGCAGCATATCTCTATGAAGAGGGCATAGAAAAGTTGGTTACCCGCTAATACAGTTGTCTGAAAAACGGTGGCAACTATGTAGAAAAATAGGATAAGAAATGCTGTTGCATGTAGAAATAAATTTTGTTTTGAAAAAAATGTTTTTGTGTTTTTTTCCAAAGCACTACTTACTTTCCGGTCACGCCTCATATGAATTAACATATATCCTTTGAGCGATTCTTCATATAGTGTCAGTTATGTCGTAAACAGGAAGAGAAAAGAGTAACTGCGGTCGTGTCTGGAAAGTTTTACACTGTTCAGGGTCTCCAAACACACAAATCGCCTAAACATTTGTTAGGGAGATCAAAAAAGACACATGTATCTCACGGCCTCCTCAAAAGAGACTGCCCTATCTATTACTACCTCCGTTCAGAAATGATTGTCCGTTTTCATCAAAATTGTTGTTCAAAAATGATTGTCTCTTTTGAGAAAATAAACAATTTCAGCGAAAAATTATTTTGTGAATACTTTTAGTTTAATTATATTTACAATGGTAGGTTAATTAATTTGTGTTTAAACAATTTTGGGCAGTTTTGATCGCCTCTGGGCTGCAGTTTAACATTACAGGAAGTCGTCCAACGCTTCTCTTCGCATCTTTGCCAATGTGCTGTAATTTATAATTGTTGCCATTGTAGGATACCACTTCTCTGATCATCAGACAGGTTTTTCTTCTTACGTTGAGATGATTCCATCTTTTCCGGGTTACCTCAAGCCCACTAAGAACAAATATTTGAAGATTTTCAAAATTTGAAATTTTACGACCATATTATGCAAAGAAAACGTGACTTAAGAACATATAAATTAATGAACAGCTTGCTATGATCATAATAATTAAAACAAAGTCAAAAAAGGACAAGCTAGTAATTAATGTTCTTATATTTAACAAAAGTATCAAAACGGACAATCATTTCTGAACGGAGGTAGTATCATGCTATTATACACATTTTCTGCTCAATGTTAATAATTCTTGAAAACGAATGTTCTATTTTCAAGGCAACAGCAGATAGTATTATTTTGAAAATATTGTTGCATCATCACCACATCGGTTTTCATGAAAACAACATTTCCCCGGCATTAATGTGGAAATATATGGCAACAAATACTTCGACGAAAGAGCTGTCTTCTAGGTAATGGATGTACATGGTCGTTTGTTTTTGTGAGCTCTGCAGTTCCAAGAATCTGAGTATGGTTATCCATTAATGGTTTTCTCTTGATGCAATTGCACTTTGTGGCATTTCATGACTTTGTGTCGTCTAGCAGTTGTCGTTTCTTTTATTTACATGGTCACCATTCGCTTAGTAGCAGCTGTGTGCTGGCGAACCCAATATACCACTGAGCGAAGGGACTGCTTTCTCTGTGGTCTTTCCATTCTTTCTCAAAAGTCTGCAAAATTCCATCAACATCAGAATAAAACTAACTATCCATTATCATCAGTTAGTGCTCATTTAACATGTCATCGCCCAGGACTTTACTTAAAGTCTTGTTATCCTGCCTCAGATTAAAATGATAACCATTTTTACCATCGGGGAGCATCACTCGATACTTCAGACCCATCTATCTTTTAAAGTTTCCTTGACGTAGAAGCTCTTATACCCTCCCTATTTAGATGACCTATCATTGCTGAGATGTTTTCAATGCTCGGATAACTTTTTATCTTTCAGTTGCAAAGTTTCTCTGATCAAGACTTGTTTTTTGTCTTTCTTTTCTAAACATACAAATTTTCGCTAATAGTCTGGACGTTTGTTAATAGGTAAAAGAAGACACGCGTAATTCCTTAGCATCCTCCTTATCCATTTTCAGTCAATGCATCATTTAATCTCATCTTGTATCTTCTATATATATTCCTGTTATTTTATCACAAAGAAGACTGTTTCTGGGTTCGTGTGTGTTTGTGAGTGAGTGAGTGAGTGTGTGTGTGGGTGTGTGTGTGTATGTGCGTGTGTATGTTTGTGTTTGCACACTTGATCTGTCACTGTCTACCTCAAATTTCGAAAAATAATAATTATTTAAATAAATCGATATTCATGATGATGGCAGGGCATATAAACAAGAAGTATCTCATGACCAACAATGCAAAGCAAAGTTTGTGCTTTATGAATAAGGTACAATTTGTGACAATGCATAGAATTCCTGTTGTTCGGGCATTTCTTGAACATCTCTAAAAATGAACACTAACTGGTGATAAAAGAGGCTTACCAAACTATTGAAAAACTAACCAAGTCGTGAGAGATCAAGTAGTCATCGAAGTTCTCAGGTGGCCCTTGACGTTCCTTGTGTATCAACAGAAGTAACCACGACTGCTAGACCGCACAAAGTGATGAATGGTCAAGTTTTGCTTCAAGACATCGAGAGTGGGATTTGCAATAAAAGATTTCCAAGTAGTAGATAACCCCATTCAGATTCTCGGGATTGCATGACAACAGACTGGAACGATCCTGTGCATACCACCATAGAAGGGATTTGAATTGTCGAATGTGTATATGTAAAGTAAGATTAATTGATCAAAAAATTATTTTGTTTAGCTGTGCCATATTTGATAATGCCCATCCATTTTGAATTTTTAATGTATTAATGCTAAGCATTTTGATAAGTTGATTTTTACTTTATATTTACATTCAGATATTGCAAAATTTAATAAAAAAAAGTCCGATCTACACCGGGGATAATGCCTAGCTTATTTGGTAAACATTAGATAAAATCATTTCCTAAAAAATCCAGGATACTTTCTTACTATAATATGTGTGATTGTAAATGTTTTGGAAAATAAGGTGGTGATGATGCGATGATTGAACGTACGTTTCCAAGAATTATTAACAATGAGTATAAAACGTTGATGCGATGACACAACATATATAAGGCATGTCTATCGAGGAGGCTAAGAAGTTACACATGTCTCTATTGAACTCTTTATCAAATGTCCAGACGACTGGCAAAACTTTGTATGTTTGGAAAGGAAAAAGAAAGAGTAAGTATCGATCAGAGAAACTGTGCAACTAAAAGAAAAAAAGCTATCCGGGCATTGGAAACATCTGAACAACGGGAGTTTCGTCTAGAACAGGAGGGTATAAGAGCTTCTACATCAATGGCAAGGAAAGCTATAAAAGAAAAATGGGTCTAATATACCAGTGATGCCCTCCGATGGTGAATATGAATATCATTTTAATCTCGGGAAGGACAACAAGAGGTTAAATAAAGTCCCGGGTGAATACGGGTTAAAAGGCAATGTTAAAAGGCAATATAAGTAGGATCATTAGAAATGATGGTTGCATCCCACTTCTGATATTATAAAACAAAATTGAATATGTAACAATACATAGTATTCCTGTTGTTCGCATTTTTCTTACAAACCTCAATTCCATAAATGTTGGGACAGGGTGAAATCATGCGACACAGCAAAAATACTGATACACTTATGAATTATTCATTTTATTTCTAAAGAAGATAGTTTATTGTGTAGGTAAAAAACATTTTGGAACGAAAAATTTAACTAATAGTAATAAATATTAGGTTTTTGCGATTTGGAGGTTGCAACACATTCCAAAAATGTTAGGACAGCGGGCGAATTGCCATTGGGTGACATCTCCCTTTCTTCTGATTACACTTTGTAGCCTTCGGGGAACAGAAGATACCAATTTCTGTGCCGTTGTAATGGGAATTTGTTGCCATTCCTGGTGCATGAAGGTTTCAGCTGTTGAACTGATTGGGGTCGTTGTTGACCCCTTCTTCTTAATAATTCGCCATATATTCTGTACTGGGGAAAAATCTGGACTGCAGGTAGGGCTGTGTGGGGTTTAGCATTATTTTGTTGAAATAAAAAGGAACACAGGTACTAAAAACAGTCACCGAGAAGGTAACATATATTTTTCTAAAACTATATTATACGTTTGTACATTAATGGCGCAATTGCAGATGTGCAAGTTTCCCAATCCAATGGCACTCATGCAGCCGCAGACAATTATTGACGCTGGCTTCTGTACAGCACATCAGTAACAGGCAGGATTGTCTTTTTTCCTCTTTGGTCCTAAGTACATGCCGACAATTTTTTGCAACAACAACCATAAATGTAGACTCATCGGACCACAAAACACATTGGCACTGAGGGTCAGTCCACTTTAGATGGTTGCGTGCCCAAGCCAGGCACCTATGTTTCTCATTGTGTTTATGAACACCTTCCGTTTAGCATAATAGAATTTCAACTTATATTTCGTGATGTAGCGGCGAATGGTATTCAATGATTAAGGTTTTTGATAGATTCCTGGAGCCTATTACACAATTTCAGTCACTGTTGTATGTATATTTTCAATGCAGTGACGTCTGAAAACCCGAAAATCACGAGCAATCAGAATTGGTCTTCGTCCTTGCCCATTACAAATGGTGGTATTTCCGCTTGTCCTGTACCTATTAATAATATTATAAACTATAGATGATGGAAGACCAAGATTTCTGGCTATTTCACGCTGAGATACATTGCTTCTAAATTGCTGGATTATTCTATTGATCCACTGCCTTGTCTCGACCCATATTGTCGTGTAAATGACTGGCTGCACATTGCAGTTTGCATTTAAAGAGGGAATAATTATGACATAATGTTCTTCAGAAGTTTCGATAATATTCATGTCACTTCTATGGCCCGGTGCGCTCTTTTCCTTCCATCCCAACTATTATGTTGCATGTTGCCAATGACAATTTCATTAAAAATTATATACGGCCAAAAAAGAGATCAGCGTTAATAAATTGTACATATTTAAGTTCAGTCACTTCAAACGCATGTATTATTTTTAGTTTTGCTAATACAGGGTCTGGCATAAAGACCTCTCCTATTTGGGGAGGATACTGGACGAGCGGTTGTTGACTTACAGCGATAGAGGGCGCATCAATTAATAGTAGTCGTCATACCATCATGACATTCTTGATAGCAATTGACATTCTCATTGAGCACTATGGTTTTTTCTGATGAGACCCAATTGCATTTGGCAGGCACTGTAAATAAAGAAAATTTTCAGTACTGGGCTGAAGGTAACCCTCGAAACTTCACAAGCGACCACTACATAGCCTTCATGTTACTGTTTGGTGTAGCGTTGCCGAATTCAGTGTATGGGATCTGTAAATTTTTGAAGATAACCAGACAGTAACGGTAAATTATCATCGAAACTATCACATGTTAGATAGTTTTCTCCAACCCAAGTTTAACCAATTCGTTGAGGACCATGAAGGAGATGTCTGGTTCCAAAAAGACGGAGCTGCAGTCTAGCCTTATAGATATTCTCTAGAAATTCTTTCAAAATGTTTTCCTGAGCGTTTCCTATCCATGCGCGATGACATTGCTTGGCCACCAAGGTGCCAGATTTGATGCCTTGTGATTTTTTTCCTTTGTGGATATTTAAAACACAAATGTTCAAATATTACCCTACAACCCTAGAAGCTCTTAAGGAGGTAATCACCCAGTAAGTTGCTATCATTCCACCAGAAATGACACGAAGAGCTGTAGATAACTTCAGGGGAAGGCTTTTTTAGTGTCGGTAGTAGAGGTCGCCATATAATCTTTAAAAGAAGCTAATTTAAAATGGCATATTGTATGTTATTCATAAATAAAATAATTTTCTGTATCTATAAGGGGTCTTTATGCCGGACAATCTATATACCGGGTGTTTCAAAAATAACCGGTATATTTGAAAAATCAATAAAAACTAAACGGGAAGCGATAGAAATACACCGTGTGTTGCAATATGCTTGGGACAACAGTAAATTTTCAGGCAGACAAACTTTTGAAATTACAAACGGTGTATTTCTATCGCTGCCCGTTTAGTTTTTATTGATTTTTCAAATATACCGGTTATATTTGAAACACTCGGTATTTAGTCAATAATGTTTGTTTTGCACTCTTCACATTGTCCCAAATTTTATGTAAATTGGTATTGTAGAATTAGTAGTTTTTAGCAGTTAATATTTTTATGAAGATGTTTTAAATGATCAGTAACTTGAGATAATGGACATTTACCAGACTAGTGAGAAAGAGTGGAAGGTGACAGAGTGACAGTAAATGACATAATCGCTAAAAAAAGCATACAAAGACACAATTTATCAAATCTACAAGTATGTTGAATTACTGAAAACTAATTAATTATTTAAGTTCATGATGTTGTTCTGTTTAACCTACAACTGTAATTATCCCAGCCTACGCCGGATGTCTCTGTTAGTATATACATGGTGAGGCATTTATCTTGAGACAACTGAATATCTCGAAAACTAAGTATTATCCGAAAAAATGTCCAAAATCCGAAGTCAGATTTTCAAAATCCAATATTTTTTAATACATACGCATAGATTCCATAGGATTGCTGCCCCAAAAGTTTTTTACTTGTGCACAAAAAAAATTTGAATTTTGACTTCGGGTTCTTAAAGACCATTAAAAAGTAAGATAGGAGTATCTGTAAGACCCACTCTTTATCTCTTTGTCTTCATCGATAAAATTGGGTTCAAAACAACTTAAAAAATTCTACACTCTTAGGGCCTCTATCTCCTAAACGTTTTGATCAAAAAAAAACACCAAGAATAAAATATTTCTCGAATATTGTGTACAATCTGAATATACCATTAAAAATAGGGCTTCCTATTTAAGATTTAGAAGGAAGTTCCCCTCCCCCCAGCCCCCCTGAAAAACAGGGGATAATTTTTAACTAATGAATTTCCTCTCGAGATAATTCACTTTTCATTTTGGACATTTTATCGTACAAAGCATACTTTCCGAGATATTCAGTTGTCTCAAGTTAAATGCCTCACCTTGTATACATACACAAGAGTGTTTGTGAGTGGGTGCTTGTATTTATGGGTGTGTGAGTGTGATTTTTTCTTATTCAAATCGATATTTATGATGATCGCTGAACATATTAAGAAGACGTATCTCGTGACTAACAATATAAGGTTTTATGAAGAAGGTTCAATTTGTAACAAAGAATAAGAACTTTGCTCAAAATCTTATTCAATTTCTTGTAGTTCGGGCTTTTCTCAGTTTTATTGTTCTCATAACATAAGATTTTCCTGAAAATCTTTAAATATCAGCATTAATCGAAAAAAAGAGCTATGAGGCTATTTAGAAACGGTGCTAGTCGTGAGTTGTCAAGTAGTCATCAAAGTTTTCAGGTGTCTCTCGAGAATGCAAGCATATCTACAGAAGAAACGGCGACTGCTAGACAACACAAAGTGATGAATGGCCATGCACGCTTTAAGACTTCGAGAGCAGAGTGAGAATTGCAACAACAGATTACCAATTAGTGAATAAGCCCATTCAAATTGTTGGGGTTGCAGAACATACAGACATAAATAATCTTGTACGTGTGCTGCCACCCAAGAAGGAATTTGAATCGTTGAAAATCTACTTGTAAAATTAGTTTACGTGATCAAGGAATTATTTAAGCTAGCTGTACCGTATTAGCAGAAGTCCATCCATAGATAGAATTAAAAAAAAATTTCTTGAATTTTCATTATGAATTTTACTGTATTATTTCTAAGCGGTTTAATTGTTCATTTTTGCTGTATATTAACATTTAGGTATTGCAAAATGTAATCAAAAATGAGTCCGAGCAACGCTTGGGATATCATCCAGCTTATTTGGTAGCACGGCAGTCCAAACATTTCCTAAAAAAACCCGATACATTTTGACTATAACCTGTGTGAATGTAAATGTTTTGGAAACCAAGGTGGTGATGATGCGATGATGTAATTACAGGACATAGATAAGGCCGTGTCTATCGAAGAGGCTAAGGAGTTACATGAGTCCCCTTGAGACGACTGGCGAAAATTGGTTAAGAAAAGAGGAAGAACGAGTATTGATCAGAGAAACCATGCAACAAAAAGACAAAAAGCTATCCGGGAGTTGGAAAATCTGAATAACGGGAGCTTCATTCTACGGCAAGGGCAAGGGAAACTTCGAAGGAAACATGGATCTAAAGTATTCAGTGATTCTCCTCGGTGGTGAAGATGGTTAACATTTTTAGCTGAAGGAGGACAACAAGAGGTTAAATAAAGTCCCTGGAGAGCCTGGTTTTCAGACAAAGTGTGCAATGTAAGTAAATTCACTAATAATGATGGTTTCATCCTACCTCTGAGAATTATAAAACAAAGTTGATTTTGTAGCAATACATAGAATTCCTGTTGTACTGGCTTTTTTTAAAATTGATAGCTCTTAGAATTTTACATTTTTTTAAAAATCTATTCAAATTCAATAAATTGCAGATGTAGCAGTTTGTTGAGAAAGACTAGAAAGGTGACAGATGAACCAATCCTTTTGCTGTGGCGATCGTTAACGGCAACCGATAACAAATAAAATAAATATATCAGAAACTGTAGACAAGATATGCTAACCATTAAAAATGAAACTACTCTTTAACAATAAAATACTTTAATAACATTAACAAACATTAGCAATATAATAAAACAAAAATATTACAAACGACTACGGGCGTCGAAGTTAGAAAGGTTTGGAAGAAATCTCCATATACAGGGTGAGGCATTTATCTTGAGGCACCTGAATATCTCGGAGACTAAGCATTGAATGAAATAATGTCCAAAATCAAAAGTAAGTTATTTTGCTGGGAAAATTCATTAGTTAAAAAATTACCTACCCCTTATGAGGGGGGCTGGTGGAGAGGGTTACTTTAAAATCTTTAATAGGAACACTATTCTTAATGGTTTATTCAGATTGTATACAATATTCTAGAAATGTTTTATTCTTGGTGTTTTTTCAGTTGATCCAACCGTTTAGGAGATAGAGGCCCTGAGAGTATGGAACTTTTAAAGGTTTGAATCCAATTTTATCGATGAAGACAAAGAGATAGAGAGTGGGTCTTATAGACATTCCTATTCTATTTTTAATGGTCTTTAAGAATCCGAGGTGAGAATTTCAAAAATTCAAAATTTTTTGTGCACTAGGAAACTTTTGGCGGAAACAGTCCAAAGAACACAGAATCTATGCTTCTTCGGGTCGGACGAAAGCAGTGCTTTCACGAAGCTCACCCTACAATAATAAATTCCACATGGAATACACTGAAATAGGCAAGCACCCTGACTAACCTCAGAGGTCTTCCCCATTATGAAAAAATAATAAGATTGACTATTGTCAGAAGATTGGGAGAGGAGGGCGGGGTGGGGACTGGTATACCATCTTACAAGAATCCGGGAATGAAACGTTGCCAATGTCTTCGAAGTTGACATCAAGATTATGTCTCGGTTTTCTATACTTTGTATGCCACTTCATTATTATCAGATTGTTTAGTATTACAGCCACCCAGTCATTTTCATGGCTCTTTATCGTCTGAACCATGTTCATGTTCATCAGGAGGTCTTGGACACACCAAGGTGAGTTATGTTCAGATCCGAGTGGATGTAATGATTTTTTACGCTCTTTCTTCCATGCTGGACAATGGTCTCAGGGTAACATTCTGGAAAGACTGGAATTCACTCCATCTGCTTTTACATATGTTTGACCATGCAGGCATGTAATAGAGGAGGATGTTCCCAATCATCTTCTTGTAAAGTAACAACTTATTGTCGATACTGAAGGCACTTTTTCGACCCATTAGAGTTATGAGGCTGTACTTAGCCTTCTTCACTTTGTTCAGAACCTAAGTCACCTGACAGTTCCAAGAGAGTCTTGATTAAACTATAACGCCAAGGTACATGTAATTGTCGACCCATTAGAGTTCCTTGTTGAATAGGACAAGAGAATCCTGGGCATGCTTAAGCTTTTTTTGAAGTACACAGCTTTGCATTTTCTGACATTAAGGTTCCGTTTCCAACAATTAAACAAGTCTTCAAATTTCTTCAAGGCGTTCCGCAAACGAGTGATAATGTGTGACGGCCAGTGCAGCCATGTCATGATGGCAGTATTATCAGCATTGAAATATACATTACATTTTTCTGGTTTTGGGAAATCATGTACAAAGTAATTAAATAAAACGGGCCCAAAGACGGAGCTTTGTGGAACACCGGCCTTTACCTTGCGGGGATCAGGGAAGTTTTTGCCAACTTTAGCTTGATAGAACCTGTCGCTAAGAAAGGATTTCATTATGAAAATAAAATCAAGAGGAAACTGGTCTCTAATCATTTTCTAGATTAGCCTTTCGTGCCGCACCTGATCGAAAGTCTTAATGAAATCAAGAAAAACAACGCCTAAGTACCAGTTCAGTGGAGTGCTCAGATCTTCAGCAAGCCTCCATATCTGCATCTGACATGAACAGGTGGCACAAAGGCTGAACTGCTCTTTCTGGAGTAGATCATTGGTGAGACAGTTGTCGTTAAACCTGGTGAGAATCGTTTTCTCCAAAACTTTGGACATCGACGGGAATAGACTGATAGGTCGGTATCTCGCAGGTATTGCAGGATTTTGCCCCTGTTTGGGCATACTTAACACAATAGATTGCTTCCAAGAGGTACGGAAGTAGGAAAACTTCCTGCAATCGCTTATGATATTCGAGATGTCTTTAATAATGTAGTTTGCCAGATTGCTTAGGGCGTTATTACTTACCTTGTCTCTTGCTGGAGCCTTCCTCAGTTTGAGATTTCTGATGATGGCAGCTATCTCGCCAGTCTCGATGTTAAACTTCCATGTAAGTTTCAAGACCATTTTCCATACACTGGGACATGAGTTTACTCTCGAAATAATTTTTAGTTTGGACGTAATTACCTTGAGAGGTGCGAAGTGGAGGAAGCGTATCATTCTCCTTCTTCTGCAGAAATCTAACCATAATCCGGAAGGAATTGTCGCGAACTGAGAAGCTTTTCAGCATTCCAACCTAGCATCGCGTAACTCTTTTATTTCTTCCTGGACTCTTTGTACTAAACTCTTATATTTTGTTTTTAGCCAAAATACACGATAATGTTGCCAAAGCCTACGGGACTTGATTCTTTCTGCAATCAAGCGTTGGGTTCCTGCGGTAAGCACAATTCGATTTTCCAATGGCACTGGCTTCATTAGCAATATTTATTCGCCTGGTGATGTCTTCACTAGCACAGTAGTAAGTGTTCTCCAATGGCCCTGCAGTAATGATGTCATCCTTACTTTGTATTTACCAGTATAGGATCATGCCATTGCAGTTGTGTGTTCTGGAGTTCCAGCTTGGATTTTTGGCATTAAGTTCACCAGCCAGTTGGTGAATTGTAGAGCGCCACGAACTTCATTTCACCAAGGAAAACGTCACTGATGATGATGGACACCGATTCCATACCTGCGTCAGATTTGGGGACCAATTCTTGGTGTTTACTTCCACTCTTGATGATGATCGCAGCACTACCAGATGAACATCGTGCAGTGTTTGGAGTCATATGTTCGTTACGATACAGATAATAACAGGTAGCTTGAATTCTCGGCTTGGCTTGAGCTGTGTTTTACAGAGGAAAGCAACGTCGATTTTCTGCTTCTACAGAAAGTTGTGAAACTCTACACGCTTTCGGGGACCCCCTAGTATTCCATATCACGCACCGAAGTTCACCTTTGTTGTCCTGAGTATAATGTCATATAACCATGATGAAATTAGTTGGTCATAAGGTGCCCACTCAACTGTGGGTAATGTTTGCCTAGATTTGTAAACAAATGATATATTGGGCTAATACATGTAATATTGTTTATGCATACCTTGTAGGTCGTTAATTTGGAGAACTTTTACCTGGGCTGAGATACTGCAGCTGCAAAGGATTTGTTTGGAACTATGCATCCTTTTTACCTGGGGATATTTTAGACATTTTGTATGGCTTGAAGTGTGCTGTCCTCCACATCAAAGGTTTATTGCAACGTATGCGCATTTCGGCAGCCAAGCTGCCTTCCTCAGCGCATACAAGAACTTGATCAAACCAGAGAAGCTCTGTTCTGATAAAGTAGAAGAATTACAGTGCCACGTATATATAAACTGAGAGCTAGTTCCAATCCAATTACAGAAATAAGTACATGCTCAAAGTACATAGATTGAAACCACTGGTATACAATGATAAACCAATCGTTGTTGTCCATGGTACGTACATTCTTTCCATAGGTCAGTTTGGGAATATGTAAAAGTTTTGCCAAGTCTCTCAATTGTGACACCTTACTTTTTGATCTTACCTTGTAGTAATTATGAACTTGTGAAAATAAGTTATTGTAAGTAGGACACATCTGTGTATGCAAACAATGTAACTAACACGGTGAAATAAAAAAAACTTGTGATGTGAAAACATCCAAGAGGCCCGCGTCGCTGTTTAGTAAATCAACAGGGTCTTCTCTGGTGATGCCATGCGACTCTAGGAAATTTAACTGATTTGGGTCACTTGTGCTGTAGATAATTTCAAAGTCTTCGGGATTATAGTCGTGTTGGCAATCTAGTATATGGTCGGCGAATCTCGATACAGCAAATTTTCCTGTCCTGATACATGCCAAATATTCGCTAATTCTTGTCTTGATTGCTCTTCGTGATTGTCCGTAGTAAACCGCATTACTTATGGCGCATAGTAATTTGTAGACTCCTGGTCTATTTTCTTCCGGAATTATATCCTGTGGGTTCTTTATCTGTTTTTCAGTTGTGTTAGAATTCCTATAGACTATAGTAAGGCCAAGTTCTTTTGCGATCCTCTTCATGCCCCTATTTAGTTGTTGATTGTAGGGCAAGGCTAGCACACTTCCTGGGGTTTTTCCTTTCTGTAGCGTAGTGATATTTTCCAGGTTGATCTTGTGTTTTACTTTTTTGGAAATGCTGTTAACTATTTCTTTCTGGTAACCATTCAATCTGGCAAATTCTTCGATTGTTTTAAGTTCATTTTTCCTCCTTTCTGCGTTCAGAGGGATGACATGCGCTGTGTATACCTTATGTCGAAATGCTGCTAATTTGTGCTGGTAGGTATGGTTAGAGTCTATTTTTATAAAATTTTTAACGAAATTTGCATTCCTGTGGATGTCGTAACTTAGTTCCTGTCCTGATATTGTTAATCTTATGTCCAGAAATGGAAGGCTACCGTTGGCTTCTACTTCCTTAGTAAACTGAATATTAGCGCATAAATTAATAAGTTTGGACAAAAAAGGTGTCATCATTTTCTTCTTTCTTATTAAAAATTGAAAATACATCACCCACGTATCCTAGCCACACATTCAGGAAATATTTGAATTCTGTTAAGGCTTGGTTTTCCAAATTTCTGATATAGATATTAGCCACAAATGGGCTGATGCTACTTCCCATAGGAGTACAATTGGTCAGTTTGTACCATTTGTTCTTAAAGGCAAAAAACATTTTTGAGTAAAATGAGTCTCATGACATTTTTAAACTCACTAAGAATCCCTAAGGGCCACTCATTCTCATCCATTGTGTCTTCAAGAACTTAAATTGCTCTTATAAGCGGAATGTTTGGATATAGTGATTCAATATCAAACGAGATTAAAACGTCATCAATTGATACTCGAGTATTCTTTAACTTGTGGCACATTTCTATAGAATTTCTAATTGAGAACTCTAGACCATTTAGGTTTAATTTCATGAGGAAGTTTTTTAGCATAAACTTGGCTAAAGGTCAGTAGGGTAATTGATGCTGTTGACAACAGGTCTCCACTTATTGCCTTTATTATGGGATTAGGAAGACAATATAATTGTGGCAGGATAGGATTGATTGATTGTAGGTCAGTAGTTTGGCATCTAAAGATAATATTATATATTTGATGCATTCCTTGACTATAGCGACTAAGTTATTTAAGGGGTTGCTACTGAGTTCTATGTAAGGGCCTTCATCAAGCATGTTTTGCAAGCATGTTTTGGACATTATGAAAATAGTTATCTTTATATGCAACTACAATGTGGTTCGATTTGTTAGCCTTCAGATAAAACACTTATTTTTCGTTCAATGGTTTGATGATGGCTTGATAATTACTATTGTTACTTTTGGCCTTATAGTTTAACACTGCTACTATGGGGTCACCCTTACAAGAAAAGTCATGGTTGAGAAGTGAGACGAAGAGTATCCAAACAAACATATATCTCATGATGTCGACGAATGAGAGAATTCAACTCCATCGCGTGTGACGCAAGTTAAAGTCACCCGCGTGCGGGAGTTACATAGAGGCTCTCGTCCGAAAAATAGTCAACTGTCTCTTGTTATCTCGGAGCAATGCCTTCGAGAAGCCCCACCAGTGCACTCGCTATGCGCTTGGGGAAACGGTCTGGGGCAGCGCATGCCTTTACCCAGGAGGAGAAACATGTAAAGCGACCACGGGATTAGGTGCTGTCAATCGGCACTTGGAACATATTCTCTATGACAGGAAAGGAATCAGAGTTAGTGAAGGAAACCAAACGGTATCGACAGGATATCATGGGTATTACCTCTATGAAACGTCCGGATTCTGGTACTGTGGACTTAGAACGAGGGGGGTGGAAACTCAAGTGTCGACCCTAACATGACTGCCGAGGTGGGAGTGGGGATACACACAAGTCGCTGGGTGGCAGATTATGTTGCAGATTGGACACCCTTAGGTGGAAGATAGGGAAACGGTCTCTCTCTTTATTTGTTGCATATGCTCTGAATGCAGTCACAGAGTATCCACTCTTTCTATATGAAGTTCGTGGTGCTCTTAGCAGGAGAGGGAAAGCAGATTCTATCATCCTGGTGGGCGACTTCAATGCACATGTAGGGGCTGATGACCAAACGTAGAAAGGCGTTGTTGGGAGGATTGGTGATCCCGATTTAACTGCGAATGGGAGGTGATTGTTGGATCTCTGATGCAACAATGGACTTTCCATCACAAACAACAACTTTCAGCACAGGGATATCCATAAGGATACCTGGTACAGGGATGCAATGGACTAGAAGTCACTGATTGATTTTGTAATCGTATCAGCCAACTTATTCCGATCAGTGTTGGATACTCGTGTGAGAAGAGGGGCAGAACTATCAACTGATCACCAACTTGTTGTCTGCACTTTGCGTTTCTCTGAATCCACGCCAACCAACCGAAATACTAGGTTCAGACAAACTTGGCCCATGAAATGGGAGGCTTTTGAGGATTAAGCTCTGAAGAAGAGCTTTGCAGATAACATATCTTCAAGTTTCAAAGCACTTCCCAGTGATCATGGTGCTGTTTAAGAGGAGTGGCATTTTTTTAAAACTGCTGTGATTACTTTAGCTGCATTGTGCTGTGGTCATAATCAGCTGAGTGTGGCGCAGGGCTGTGAGAAAAGGACTGCATGTTGGACTGGTGAAAACCAAGAAGCTGTCAAGGCAAAGAAGGAAGCCTATTTGCTATGGCTTGCAAATAAATCAACTTTGAGTCGAGTGAGGTTACCTGAGGCGCGAAAACAAGCAGCAAAGACAGTATCAACAGCTAAAGTCAAGGCCTTGGAGAAGTTAAAGGAGAAATTAGAGGCAGACTATCGTTCGGCAAACAAGATATTCTGGCAGACCATGTGCCTCCTCTGTGGAAAGAAGTCTCTTTCACCACAAACTATTAAGAGTTCAGATGGGAGGCTTCTGAAAACGGAGGAGAGCATGTTGCATAGTTGGAAGGAATACTTTGCCTCTCTTCTTTATCCGGGGACAGCAGCAACTGAGGCACATGAGGGAGAATAGTCATGGTAGTATCACTGAAGCAGAAGTCAGATGTGCAGTTAAGTCCCTGAAGACTGACAAAGCTGCAGGTGATGATGAAATCCGGTCTGAGATGTTAAAGGCCTTAAATAAGGATGGCATTCTGGGATGGCTAGATTGTGTCAGGTTACTTGGATATCTGGACAGGCCCCTAAACAATGGCAGATAGCAATTGTGATCCGTATCTTCACAAAAGGAGATCAGAGAGATTGCAACAACTATTGAGCATCTCCTTGCTCAGCATTCCTGCAAAAGTGTACGCTAAGTGTCTGGAGTAGAGAGGTCGGGAAATAGTAGACTCCAAACTGTTGGGGGAGCAGTGTTGTTTCCGACCTGGTCGAAGCATGATGGATCATATCTTTGCTCTAAGGCAAATCTTTGAGAAATCCTGGGAGTATGCAAAATAAGTCTACGCTTGCTATCTCGATATCGAAAAAGCATATGACAGAGTTCCTCGGGAGAAGCTCTGGCAAGTGTTGCAAGAATATAGAGTGGATAGCAGTTACTGTTGCTGTCATGTCTGTACGAAAGCTCTGAAATGTGTGTCGGGATAAATGGCATTAAATCAAGACCATTCACCATGGGTGGTGGACTTTGCATACTGTCGCCCCTCTTGTTCATTATCTTTGTGGACTGGATAGAAAGGGGCAGCCGAGGCAATGAGCGTGTTTGTGTGGGCGACTACCTGGTGGAGAGGTTACTCTTTGCTGACGACCTTGTCCTCCATAGGTCTTCTCGCACAAACCTTTGGCTAGCACTAGACAATTTTGCAGCCAAATGGGAAAAAGCTGGGTTGAAGATCAGTGTGGCTAAAACTAAGATTCTGATCCTTTCAAGACAGCCTGATCAGTGCGCTCTCCATGTTAGCGGAGCCTCATTGAAACAGGTGGAGAAATTCAAGTATCTCTGGATTGCATTCACGAGTGATGGACGGCAGGAGAAAGAATTGAATGCTCTGATTGGTGCAGCAAGCTGTGTCAGATGTGAACTGTGGTGATCCGTGGTAACGAAACGCGAGCTGGTTGACAAAGCCAAGCTCTCCCTCTTCAAATCTATATTTGTCCCTATTCTCACCTATGGTCATGAGGCTTGGGTAAATACCGAAAGAGTGCGATCGCGGGCACAAGGAGCTGAAATGAGATTTCTGAGAGGTGTGGCAGGTGTTACCCTACTAGATAGAGTGCACAGCAGCACAATGATGTAGTCTTTAGGTGATGAGCTGGTACTTCTCCGCATTGAGAGATCGCAGTTGCGCTTGTATGGCCACGTGATACGGATGCCGCTAACTGGCTTCTTAGGCAGTTGGTATTTTCCAAGCCAGTGGGTAAGAGAACAAGGGGTCGGCCTAGAACCAGGTGGCTAGACTACATGAAGAATCTGGGTTTGAGTCCCTTGGGTATTACCAGGGAGGACGTGCACCTGATGGCAGGAGATCGCGATCACTGGAGGTCCTCCATAAGGCTGCTGCCCTTGCGACCCTAACGGATAAACGGGTTTGAAAAGTAAGTAAGTTTGTAAGTAAGTAAGTTCTTTTTAGAATCAAACATTGGATGGTAGTATAAGGTAGCTGAAATAGATGATAGTAAGTCAGCTCTTAAGTATTCTTGCGCGAATTTGAAGCCTTTTTCCAAAATGATTTTTCCTTTGGAGTGAGCACCGCACTGGACTTATTGATAACTACATTTTGTACAGGAAAGTTAACTGTTTGATAACAGTCAAGAATTAACCTCTTCACGATCAGTGACGAGCGTGCGTTCATCAAGCTAAACACTCCGTTCTCAACCATGACGAACATGCGTTCGTGATTATCAGCTTTTAATTCTAATAACCAAATGAAAACGTGTTTTTTCAGGAATGTAACATAAAATCATTTGGAACAGTTTATTCTATTATGGGCCCATTTTCCTGTCGATAAATAGAACCACTGCGTTTACTTTTGATTGCTTATTTCAACACCATTATACATGGTATTTGCACCGTTATATTATTTTTGCTCCTTTTTTGTAAAAAATGGATGATTAAGATTATGCTGATGCAAGTAGTGATCCTGATTTTGAAATAAATACTGATTCTGGAACAGTAATATTCTTACAAAATTTTTGGCAGATAGTACATAAAATCTGGTCCTGGGAGTATCCTTCAAAATTTAAGCTGGTCGTGAAGAGGTTAAGGCATAATTATTCGCAGGACTGCATAAACGATTCTGCAAATTATAGAGCTTCATGTGCGGTCTGTTATATTTGAATTTTACTTTGTGGCAATTGACCAAATGTACCCTACTCATGATATACGTAAACTCTAAAGGGACTGAATAGTCTGCCAAATATAAATGGATACCTTTGGTTTTTCACATTCCTTCTGTCCAGCTGGGCAATGGTCCTCATAATTACATTCTGGAATGACTGTAGCTCGATCCAGCTGCTTCTACATATACTCGCCCACGCAGGCATTGCATAGAGGAGTATGGTCCGAATAATAGACTTGTACAGAAGTAACTTATTGTCGCTGCTGAGGGTGCTGTTGCGGCCCAGGAGAGCTATGAGACTGTACTTCACTTTGTTCAGAGCGTAGGTCATGTGACAATTCCAAGAGAGTCTTAAGTTGGTGATAATGCCAAGATATTTGTAGTTGTCTACCCAGTCTAGTTTCTTATTGAATAGAACAAGAGAATCTGGGGGACGCTTGAACTTTCTGTTGAATAACATATCCTTGCACTTTCCGACATTAAGGTTCAGTTTCCAGCAGTTAAACCAGTCTTTGAACATCTTCAAGCCGTGCTGTAGACAAGTGGTAACGTGAGGCGGCTTGTGTTCCCATGTCATAATGGCAGTGTCGTCAGCATAGAAATAAAGATTACAATTTTTGAGTTTCAGGAAATCATGCACAAAATAATTAAATAGCATAGGCCTGATGACAGAACCTTGAGGGACACCGGCTTTAACAACACGGGGCGTGGATTGATTTTCACCAACTTAAGCTTGGTAGGACCTGTCGGTGAGAAAGGATTTCACCATCAAAATCAAATAAGGAGGAAACCCGTCTCTAATCATCTTGTAGACAAGGCCCCTATGCCACACTTGGTCAAAAGCTTTACTGACATCGAGGAATAGAACTCCGCATTATCTGGAAATGTTCAAGGGGGTGCTCAGGTTTTCTACGAGCCTCCATATCTGCGTGGGCGTCACGAAAGCCAAACTGATCATTCCGAAGTAGATCATTGGTGAGACACTCGTCTTGGAATAACGAGGATCGTTTTCTCTAATACTTTAGAGACTGAGGGGAGCAGAATAATATGTAGGTAGCTCGAGGGAATTGCTGGGTTTTGTCCCTGCTTGGGGATATTTAAAACAATAGATTGTTTCTAAGATGCAGGGAAGTAAGAAAATTTCCAGCAGTCGATAATAATATTGGTGAGATATCAATAAAGTTCTTTGGGAGATTCATAAGGGCGATATTGCTCACTTTGTTTTCCTGGAGCCTTCTTTTTCAGTTTACTTATGTTGGTGGCGATCTTTCTGGCCTTGATGTTTTTCTTCGTTAAAAGCTGTGAGACTTCATCAAAGTTGACAAGGTGATCTTCCACACGCTGTGACATGATTTGGCTCTTGGAATTTTTGTTATAAGCAGTAATAAATTGCATTTCGAGTGAATCTACTATGACTTGGGCCTTGGTCTGATCAGTTTGCTGATAGTCACGGAGTGTACGGAGTGGAGGAAGCATATTATTCTTTTTCTTTTGTAAAGCTCTCACCATACTCCAAACGAAATTGTGGCGAACCAACAAGCTTTTGAGTTTGTCATTCCATCTTATTCCGCGAAGTTTTGCATCTCCTCTTGGACTCTTCGCACTAGCCTGTTGTCCTTGGTTTTGAGCCAAGGTTCACGATAGCTTTGCCATAGTCTACGGAACATTCAGCTATTAGGTGTTAGATTCCAGGTGTGAGCTGGTGGTGATGTCTTCAACACGTAGATGGATTTCCTCCGTACAGTACGCCACGTCGGTATGGCAACCATAGTATTAAGAATATCTTTGTAGAGCTTCCAGTCTTGATGATGTATGAGTTCTTAACGGAAATTTATGTCGACTTGTTCAAAGTTCAACGCCACAGGCTTGTGGTCAGAAGAAAGGTCATCGATCGTGAAGATATTGTACGGTTTGAAGAAACCCTTTAAGACGAGATGTCCAAAATGTCACTGGAAGGGGAGTAGTCGCAGTAGCAGGTGCCCTCCACAGGTCCAGCAGTGATGATATCATATTTTCCTTGTATATACCTATAGAGAATCATGCCGTTGTGGTTCTGTGTTCTGGAGTTCCACCTTAGGTACTTGGCATTTACATCACCAGCCAAGACGATTGGAGTGTCACCACTAAAGAGTTCATCAAGCTCACTAACGTCAAGACAATATTTAGGTGAATTGTAGAGCGCCACGAACTTCACTTCACCAAAGGAAACGTCATTGATAATGATGGAGGCCGGTTCCATATCTGAATAAGACCTGGAGACTAGTTCTTGGTGTTGAATTCCTTTCTTAATGATGATTGCCGTGCCCCCAGAAGCACATCTTGCAGCATTTGAAGCCAAACTACCCTTATGGTACACACAGTAATCCAGGTAGGTTGAAGTCTTGGCTTTGTTTGAGGTGCGTTTCAGAGGAAAGCAACGTCGATTTCTTGCTTTATCAAAAACTTGTGAAACTCGATATGCTTTGGGGGATTCCCCCTAGTGTTCCATATCACGCACCGAAGTACACTTCTCTTGATCGAAGTACACTTTTTTGCAGCCATAGTATAATTAGTTGGCCATAAGGAGCCCACTCAACTGTGGGTAACTTTTCCCTAGATTAAAAAACAGATGAATGGTACGTTCTAATTGCTTGTGCATACCTTGTAGGTCGTTAATGTTGAGGCCTTTATCCTCTGGCTTAGCCACAGCAGCAGCGAAGGATTTGTCTATTGTCACTTTCGAACTAGGCATCCTTTGAACTTGGGGCATTTTGGATATTTCGCGTAGCTTGAAGTGTGCTGTCCACCACATCTGACGCCCTTTGGGGGTCTTGTCCTTTAATTTTGGGGAATCTCTAGACTGGTGCCCCTCCGCGCATTTATTGCAACAAGGATCTTTCGTGCAACCCATGGATACATCTCCGAAGCGCAGGCAGTTGTAGCATTGTAGTGGCTTCTTGTTCCCAATACGTGTGATGTTTTTCAACGACTGGTTGTGTTCGGTGTTCGGGAGTAGAACCAAAACCATCGGCATATCAATAGATCCTATGGCTTTCCTCAGCCGGTTTACTTTTTTTGGGAAGTAGTTGGCTCTGTTTAGGTCTTCTTGGAAGTCATCCAGATCATAGGTTACATCAACATTTCGAATGACGAACTTCAGAACCTTATAGGACTACAGATGATAATGCTGAATTTTAAGAATATTATCAGACTTAATTCCAGAGACCAGCCTGTTGTGAGTTTCTTCGTCTTCACATTTAACTTTGATGTTTTCAGCTCTGTCCGTATGAACAGTGATCTTTTCCACTGGATGGCATGAGTCCACACGATAATCGGCGGAACATACCTCTTCGTGATCCTATGGTCTTCATTAGGCCAGCGACTCTGTCCATTCTTCGGATTCCTCATTCTAAATGCGCTGATGACTTCTTCGTTTACTCCAGAGACGGTCTTTAGGTTATCGATCCTCGTGGCTTCTCTGAATTTTTATTAGTAACACCAATCCAGGGACTGTCATCCACTACTTCATCAGTTCCATCAGAGTGAGTTCTCTTACAGCCACGGTTTGTCGAGCAGTCACTATTTTCAATTATAACTATAGACTCCACACTTTTAGCACAGGAAATAGTTTTAAAAACATTATTCCTTGCTGTTATCAACCGGTATATCTTCCGTGGAGTTTCCTGCCTTCGGAGTCCCGGAGCATTTCCGAAATGCTTCATTAAGTTCACTTACTTTGTCAATAACATCTCTACGAGGGTCTTGAATTTCCTTGTTGATTCCTTCGAACTTCTATGCAAAACTTTTGTGTAGGAATTCGACTTTTTCCTGCAGTGCACTATACTTAGCGTTTATTTCATCCCGGAGAGCTTCTATCATTTCGTTGTACAGTAGATCAAAAGCAGCAAACCTAACATCCAAGCAAGACAGTTTTACCATCTGCCACTAGCAAAGGCTCTTTAGCCGACTTCAACGTGTTAAATTTGGACGAAGCCATCACATTCCTAAAATATGATTGTATAGAACCAGGGGGGGGGGGGGAGTAACCTCGCAGCTAGGTGTGTGCTAAAGAAGCCGTCCTAAGAAGGACGTACCTACTTTTAAGGAAAAACGGAAACAATTCAGGTTTGCGAGAAAGTTAATCTCTACTCCACGGACCCGCCCGTGAATGATTATAATAATAATCGATGATATGAAAAAAAGTCCTTAGTTAGTTTTGCGAGGAAATTAATCCCAATGCCAGGGACCCAGAAGGATAATGAGCGTCTTGATGTACTAGTTTACGGGAATATTAATTCCAACGACAAGGACCATCACACAAGACGTAACAGAAGTTGAATATCGTCCTGAAATGGGCTCAGCGTGAAATGAGAGTGATATGATGATACCTGAAAAGAGAGTAGAGGTGATACCTTGAAGAGATAATCTGTTCTGATTGTCCTCAGTCGTTCTGTGATTCGTTCTG
Source organism: Rhysida immarginata (assembly GCA_023313115.1). Classification (NCBI taxonomy): domain Eukaryota; kingdom Metazoa; phylum Arthropoda; class Chilopoda; order Scolopendromorpha; family Scolopendridae; genus Rhysida; species Rhysida immarginata. The sequence goes on from JAHWFO010099963.1 coordinate 39,178, forward strand.
GTCGTCCTCTTTCTCTCGCGAAAAAGAAATATAGAGCTACTTATATAGTAAATGAGAGCTAGTTACAATCCAATAACAGAAATAAGTACAAGATCAAAGAACATAAATTGAATCTACTGGTAGATGAAGATCATCCAATCAGGAGCCGTTGTTGTCCATGGTACGTTTATTCTTTCCATAGGTCAGTTTGGGAATATATAAAAGTTTTGCCAAGTCTCTCAATTGTGTCACGTCCAAGGGGCCTGCGTCGCTGTATAGTAACTTAGCAGGAGTGTTCACTGGTGATGGCATACGACTCTAGGAAATTTTACAGTTTTGGGTCACTTGTGCTGTAGATAATTTCAAAGTCTTCAGGATTATAGTCGTGTTGACAGTCTAGAATATGGTCGGCGAATCTCCATACAGCAAATTTTTTTTTCCTGATACACGCCAAACGTTCGCCAATTCTTGTCTTGATTGCTCTTCGTGATTGTCCGTAGTAAACCGCATTACTTTTGGCACATGGTAATTTGTAGACTCCTGGTCTATTTTCTTATGGAAGCATATCTTGTGGGTTTCTTTATCTGTTTTTTAGTTGTGTTAGAAATCCTATAGTCTATAGTAAGGCCAATTTCTCTTGCGATCCTCTTCATGCCCCTATTTAGTTGTTGATAGCAGGGCAAGGCTAGCACACTTCATGGGGCTTTTCCATTCTGTAGCGTGGTGACGTTTTCCAGGTTGATTTTGTGTTTTACATTTTAGGAGATGTTGTTAGCTATTTCTTCCTGGTAACCGTTCAATCTGGAAAATTCTTCGATTGTTTTAAGTTCATTTTTCCTCTTTTCTGCGTTCAGAGGGATGACGTGTGCTCTGTATACCTTATGTCGAAATGCTGCTAATTTGTGCTGGTAGCTATTGTTAGAGTCTATATTAATAAAATTTGGAACGAAATTTGCTTTCCTATGGATATCATAACTTAGTTCCTGCCCTGATCTAAATTACTTAGAACTAAAAACTCACTCCAAAAACAATTAGCAAATATGTGTCAAACTATAAGGGCAAAAGTAAAAATAGTAATTATCAAGCCATCATCAAACATTTGCATGAAAGAGAAATCTTTTATCTGAAAGATGAAAAATCGAACCACATTGTAGACAAGGATAACTATTTTCATGATGTCCAAAAAATGCTTGATGAAGGCCCTTTCATAAAACTTAGTCAAGGATAACTATTTTTAGGATGTCGTTAAAGTCAAGGAATGCATCAAAGAATGTAATATTATCTTTAGATACGCCCAACTACATGACCTACTACCAATCAATCCTATCCTGCCACGATTAAATTGTCTTCCTAAAACCCATAAGCAAGGCAATAAGTGGAGACCTATTGTAAACAACATCAAATCCCCTACTGACCTTTTAGCCAAATTTATGCTAAAAAATGTCCTCAGGAAATTAAACTAAATCGTCTAGACTTCTCAATTAGAAATTCTATAGAAATGTGCCATAAGTTAAAGAATGCTCGAGTATCAAGTGATAACCTGGTAATCTCGTTTGACATTGAATCACTATATCCAAACATTCCGCTTATAAGAGCAATTGAAGTTCTTGAAGACACAGTGGATGAGAATGAGTGGCCCTTAGGGATTGTTAGTGAGGTTATAAATGTCATGAGTCTCATTTTACTCAAAAATGTTTTTGTCTTTAAGAACAAATGGTACATAATGATCGATGGTACTCCTATAGGAAGCATCATCAGGCCATTTGTAGCTAATATCTATAACAGAAAATTAGAAAACCAAGCTCTAACAGAATTCAAATACTTTCCGAATGTGTGGGTAAGATACGTGGATGATGGATTTTCAATTTTGAATAAGAAAGAAGAAAACGATGAGACCTTTTTGTCCAAACTTATTAATTTATGCTCTTATATTAAGTTTACTAAGGAAGTAGAAGCCATTGGTAGCGTTCCAGTTCTGGACATTAGATTGAAAAGATCACGACATGAACTAAGTTACGACATCCACAGAAAAGCAAATTTCGTTCCAAATTTTATTAAAATAGACTCTACCAATAGCTACCAGCACAAACTAGCAGCATTTCGATAAGTAGTATACAGAGCGCATGTCATCCCTCTGAAAGTAGAAAGTAGGAAAAATGAACTTAAAACAATCGAAGAATTTGCCCGATTGAATGGTTACCAGAAAGAAATAGTTAACAGCATCTCCAAAAAAGTAAAACACAAGATCAACCTGGAAAACATCACCACGCTACAGAAAGGAAAAACCCCACGAAGTGTGCTAGCCTTGCCCTACAATCAACAACTAAATTGGGGCATGAAGAGGATCGCAAGAGAATTTGGCCTTACTATAGTATATAGTAGTTCTAACACAACTAAAAAACCGATAAAGAACCCAATGGGTATAATTCCGCAAGAAAATAGACCAGAAGTCTACAAATTATGATGTGCAGAAAAGTATTGCAGAAAATCACGAAGAGCAAGCAAGAGAAGAATTGGCGAAAGGAAAATTCACCGACCAAATCCTAGATTGCCAATACGACTATACTCCTGAAGACTTGAAATTATCTACCGCACAAGTGACCCAAAAGTCTTAAATTTCCTAGAGTCTTATGCCATCACCAGTGAAGATCTTGCTAATGTACTAAACAGCGAGGCGGGCCTCTTGGACTGACACAATTGAGAGACTTGGCAAAACTTTTACGCATTCCCAAACTGACCTATGGGTTGAATAAACGTACCATGGACAACAATGGCTCCTGATTGTTTGATCATCGTCTACCAGTGGTTTCAATTTATGTACTTTGAACATGTACTTATTTCTGTAATTGGATTGTCATTAGTTCTCATTTAATATATAAGTGGCTCTGTAATTCTTCTACTTTATTCCAAGCTGGGACTCCAGAACATGGAATTGCAATGGCATTATTCTAAACTGGCATATACAAAGTAAAGATGGCATCATTGCTACAGGGCTAGTGGAGGACACTTACTATTGTGACCGTTCCTCTATAAGTCACGTGTTGGATATCTCACTGATGATGGGTTTCTTCAAGGCATACAAATCTTCACGATTGATGACCTTTCTTCTAACTACAAGCCTGTAGCATTAAACTTTGACAATGCCAATATCAATTTTAGAGAAGAAGTCAAGCATCAGCAATATTGGAAGTTCTTCAAAGAAATCCTCAAGGTCCATGACGGCCAACTCGATAGAGCAAACTGTAGTCATCAATCAACGTGTTGAGGACATCACCGGACGAATAAATAGTGACACTGAAGATAGTGCCTATCCATTGGAAAATAAATATCCTCATCGAATTGTGCTTAACCCAGGAATCCAACCCTTGATCACAGAAAGAAACAGGACACGTCGACTTTGGCAATGTTATAATGTACCTTGGCTAAAGACCAAATATGACAAGTACGAAGAGTCCAGAAAGAAATAAGAGACTTACACGATGCTAGGTGGAATGACAAGCTGTAAAGCTTGTCGGCACACGATAATTACATTTAGAACATGGCTAGAGCACTGCAGATGAAGAAGAATGGTATGCTTCCTCCACTTCGCATCCCTCAAGGTAATTACGTCCAAACTAATCAGGATAAAGCACAACTAATTGTAGATTCCCTACAGATGCAGTTTGTTACTCCTAATAATAATAATCCCGAGAGTCAACTCATGTCCCAGCGTGTGGAAGATGGTCTTATCAAGCATGATGAAGTCCGGCAATTTCCATCGCAGATTAACATCAAGACTGGCGAGATAGCTGCCGTCATCAGAAATCTCAAACTGAGGAAGGCTCCAGGAAGAGAGAAGGTAAAAAGAGCCCTAAGGAATCTGCCAAACAACATTATTAATGGCATCTCAAATATCATAAGTGACTGCTGGAAGTTTTTCTACTTCCCGACACCTTGGTAGCAATCTATTGTGTTAAGTATCCCCAAGCAGGGACAAAATCCTGCAATTCCTGCGAGCTACCGACCTATCAGTCTACTGCCGTCTATGTCCAAAGTTTTGGAGAAAACTATCCTCCCCAGATTCAAGGGCCACTGCCTCACCAGTGATCTACTTCGGAAAGAACAGTTCGGCATTCGTGATGCCCATTCATTTCAGATGCAGATATGGAGGTTTGTTTAAGATCTGAGCACCCTACTGAACCTTTCAAGGTACTATGGCGTGGTCTTTTTTGATGTCAGTAAGGCTTTCGATCAGGTGTGGCACAAAGGGCTAATCTACAAGATGATTAGAGACGATTTTTTCTTTTAATAATGGGATTTTTGTATAGTGGGATAGCTGAAATCGTTCAGCCAATCCAGGGTATTAGATATGGTAATGTAACTGAGATGCAACTTGTTAAACTAAAATGTTTGGACCATGAGTTTTCGAAGTCCTTTTCTGATGAGGTACAGATTTTAAAGAGAGTTAACAATTATATTGCTGACTATAAAATAGATAAGAGACGCCCAATTTTTTCTCATCAGTATAAAATCCCTCATGTTTTTTTTTACTCTTAGAGGAAAAAATTAAGTGAATTTTTACAAGCCAGCATCATAGAACTTAGTACCAGCCCGTGGAATTCACCAATACACATCATTCCTAAAAATATGATGAAATAAGAATGACGCTTGATCTTAGAAAGGTTAATAAGGTTACCTGCCCTGTTGACTTTCCGATGCTTCCAATTAAGGGTATTTATGTGAGCCTGAAAGGACATTCTTTTTTTCTGATATTGATCCTAATAATGGTTATTTTCAAGTTACTGTTTCAGCTTCCCTTAAAGAATGTCTAGCTTTTCAATCCCCTTGGGGAAAGTTTCAGATGACTCGACTTCCCCAAGGTGGAAAAACTTCAGCATATTTATATCAAAATTTTATGGTGACTTCATTACAAGAATTTATTGGCAATGGTGTACAGGTTTTCCAAGATGATAATATCCTCTCCTGATTTTGAATCCCATATTAAATTACCTAGGAAAGTTTTTTCTAAATTTTCTGATATAGGTTTAATTATGAAGCCTTCGAAATGTCATCTGTGTACAACCCAACTTAGGTATTTAGGGCATGTTATCGATGCTCATGGCGTTATCCCTGATGATGATAGAGTTAAGTGTTTGTTGCAATTATCACCTCCTAAGGGTGTACAGGTTAAGAATGTTAAGGGTGTGAGATCCCTAGTAGGAGTTTTAATTTTTTATCATCCATTTATTAAGAATTTGTCTTTAATCCTAGCACTCATCACCAATTTAACTCAGAAAGGGGCAAAATTTGTTTGGGATTCTGTGTATCAAGAGGCACTATATTCAGTTAAGGAACAATTGGTTAATCCAGTTTTACTCACTCCACCTGATTATTCAAAGCCTTTTCAACTTTACGCAGGTGCCACTGGCCAGGCAATTGGTTCAGTATTACAACAGGACAATGATGCTGGTCCACAACCCATAGTCTTATTCAGTGCCAAATTTAAAGGGGCCCAAAATATTTATTCTACCATTGAAAAGGAAGCTGGCAATTATTCTATCTTTGTGCCATTTTCGACATTTAATTTTAGGCTATCCTATCGAAATTTTATCTGATCATAAACCTCTTTCCTTTATGGAAAATATGAAATTTAATAATCCTAGCTTCTCTGCTGGTCTATTGAACTAGCAGGATATGATATAGTTATTAAAATATTTCTGGTAGAAAAAATAAAATTGCCAATTGGTTATCACGCGAGTGTAATGTTTCTTTAATAAATATGTGGTCATCCCCGTAATTAGACGAACTCAGAAATTCACAGAACACTGGCCCTTGGATTAAAAGTCTGAAAATTTGTAAAAAGGATTTATTCGGGACTTATGATTATAATACAGACAATTTACTTATTAAAATAGGAAATAAACGTTGTAAAATCAGAATATGTGTTGGATCTAGTTTTTGTAAACAGTTCATGTCTTTAGCCCATGACTGTTCATTGGCTGGTCATAGAGGGATTAAGGCTACTGTTAATAAAATTTCTAGTAGGTTTTTTTGGCTTAACATGTAAAACGGGATAAACGAATATGCCGTGCCGAAACCCCTTTTCAAAGGTTGGCTATGAATGCGATTGGTACTGTACAGCCTACATCAGATACTAATATGTAAGAGGATGGGCTGAAAGGTAATGCCTCCATGGCTGTAACTTTTTTATTTTTTAACCGATTTTCAAAATTCTTTTTGTATCTGATACTCACATTTCTCCTCTATGTAATGCACTATTCACTTTTCGACATGGTCTCCATCCCTTTCCACGCATTGTACCAACGCGTGACTAGTCGGGTGAACCCGTCGGAGAGGAATTCCGGGGTTGTCGTCGACACGAGGATTGAGTGGCAGCTTTGGATCCTCTTCTGTAGCACGATAACGCCCGTCCGCACACGATCGCCACACATCAGAGGGGGTTGCAGCGCCTACAGTTCAAAGATGAAAAACTGCAGTTCAAAAATGAAAGACTTTGCACCTTGCGGCTTTCACCACTTCCCAAAGAGGAAAGAGCATCTTAAGGGGCATGAGTTGCGTTTCGACGACGAGGTGAAACCTGCCTTTCGGTCTTGGTGTCGACAACAACCCCGGAATTCCCCTCCGACGGGTTCACCCGACTAGTCACGCGTTGGTACAATGCGTGGAAAGGGATGGCAACTATGTCGAAAAGTGAATAGCGCATTACATAGAGGAGAAATGTGGGTATCAGATACAAAAAGAATTTTGAAAATCCGTTGAAAAATAAAAAAGTTACAGCCATGGAGGCATTACTTTTCAGCCCACCCTCGTATATTATTGTGTTTATTGATGTTCTATCACGATTTGTTGAGGCTTTTCCAATCAGAAATCAGCAGGCTGAGACCATTGCCAAAATCTTTATCCAGCAAATTATTTGTTGATATGGTATTCCTCAAGAAATCATTAGTGATCGTTCCCACTTCCCACTTCTAATGGCATTGTTGCGAGATATAATAAGACTTGAGTTAGAGTATTGGCACACTATGTGCCGATCATCCTAAATATTGGGATAGGCATCTTAATTTTGCGCTATTTGCCCTTAGGACTACTGCTAATGAAAATACTGGTCATTCAATTGCTTATTTGCTATTTGGATATAATCCTAAACTGCCTTTGGATATTTCAGTGCCAAATGATGATTTCGCAAATTGTGATAACAGATTAAGTGGGTTAAATATTTCACGTTTAAAAATGGTCTCAAATGATATTAACAAAAGAAATAGACATATTGTGCAGAAGAATAAAACCAAATCAATGCCTCATTTTGATGTTGGTAGTAAAGTCTGGCGTCTTTGAAAAGGCGGACGCAAGAAGAAATTCTCCTCTAAGTATTTAGGACCTTATGAGATAGTTAAGAAATATTTCTGATGTTTGTTTCCAAATTAAAGGTTTAAAATATATAAAGTTAGATACTGTTCATGTGGATAGATTAAAACCTTTCTTGAAAAGGCAAGGACTTAATCAAGGCAAGCAAATAGGTAAATAGAAAAAAGATTTTAGACTTTAATCTGATCGTATTGAATCTTCAGATGAATCTGAGGATAATGATGAAGATTTTCTATTAATTGCTTCTTTACCTCAGTTACCTGAGCAAGTAGTAGTTGGTCCCTCTCCTCTCATATCTCCTAAGAAGTATGATCTACGTCATTTACCTATAGTGGATTTTTCCACTATGCAGAAGGGAACTTTATTTAAATAAAATTCCTTCCTTACATAAGTTTTTTTGCTTTATTTATTTATTCTTTTGTCAAATATAAAGAGTTTTTTTTGAAGGGTCAATTAAGGTATGTGATTTCAAATATTTTTTCCATCACATAACTTTATTTTCTTTAAGCAATTCTTTGCCTGAATTTTTTGACGGCTGGCATATCTACTTATTGAATAATAATCTAACTTAATTTTTTTCTAATGTTACCCCAACCTCGTCATAATTGTCAATCATAATGATGTTTTGATCAGTTTTTAGTTTTTTTATATCCCGGGTAAATCATTAATAGGATAAAATGATTTTAATTGAATAATTTTGAACTCTTTAATGATTTGGAATAATTTTAATCTGAACACTGATATTCTTAATTTTCTTTCATTTTTCCCTTTGAGATGTTTAATTTTTTTCTTGGCATTATATTGCTTATAGCAAATGAGTAATTCATTTTTTTAAATAAAGAAAGCTTATTCTTTACTCTTGGACCTTTCATTAATTATTAGAAACTTTATTCATGATAGATTATCTATCCATTAGGTATTTTATAGTTCTTAATAGTAATTTTCGGCACAATATGGTTCAACATATTTTAACTGTGTGTATATACACTCATTTCCCAATCATGTACAAAATAATTAAATAAAACGGACCCAAGGAGAGAGCCTTGTGGAAAACTGACCTTTACCTTGTGGGGAGTGGAGAAGTTTTTGCCAACTTTAGCTTGATAGAACATGTCGCTAAGAAAGTGTAACGTTTATACTACGTTTGTTAAGTTAAGTTTTATTTGAAACCTTTAAAATGGTAGTTTTAAAATCAAATCTGTTTTTGGAAATAAAGATGAACTCCAAAAATTAACTATAAAAACTTACTATACATTTCCACAACATTTGTGAATTATGTTAAAGAAATATCAAAGATTGGCTTAAAATTCAATATAGTGGTTTTAAGGTTTTAAACATCATTTAAAACTTACATTGTATTGTGTAATTTTTTAATTTGAAAAACAAAGTTAACCAGAATTAAAAGAGATAACTTTTAAATAGCACAAAAGAAATAGAAAACAAACAATTGTATGCACTAAACGTTCTTCGTAGATAAGAAAATAAGACAACTGAGATATGTAAAATTTTAATATCAAGTTTTATTTCTCATTTGTAAAAGGAAAAGGAAGATTTAAAGGAAAACATATTATAAAAAAAAATAAGTATCTAGTTTTCTTCAAATAGAAGTAAACAAATAAGTCCCCAAAACAAATAAGATATCAGAATAGTAATTCTGAAAATTATATTAAAATCTTATGACAAACTTTAAAGGCAACCCATTGTGAATGTCCTGAGTGGATGCCCCTTTACCATGGGGGGTTTGGGTGCTTCAGGGATTCTGTGAGCTATGCTGGTTGTAGCACTGTTACTTTAGGATCACCCTTACCAGAAAGGTCATGGTTGAGAAGTGAGACGAAGAGTATCCAAACAAACATACATCTCATGATGTCGACGAATGAGAGAATTCATACTGCAAAGGGTGTGGCGCAGGTTAAAGTCACCCGCGTTCGGGAGTTAGGCAGAGGCTCGCGCTCGAAAAATAGTCGACAGTCTCGCAGCTGTTATCTCGGAGCAGTGCCTCCGAGAAGCCCCACCACAGCACTCGCTATGCGCTTGAGGAAACGGTCGGGGGCAGCTCATGGTTTTCCCAGGAAGAGAAACGGGTAAAGCGACAACGGGATCGGGTGCTGTCAATCGGCACTTGGAACGTATTCTCCATGACAGGAAAAGAATCAGAATTAGTGGAGGAAGCCAAACGGTATCGACTGGATATCATAGGTATTACCTCTATGAAACGTCCGGGTTCTGGAACTGTGGAATTATAAGGAGGGTGGAAGCTTTTCTACTCTGGTGTCGACCCTAACATCTCCCTGGTGCTCAGGCGGGAGTGGGGATACTCACAAGTCCTCAGCTGGCAGATTATGTTGCAGATTGGACCCCCTTAGGTGGAAGACTGTGCCTCCTGAGGCTTCAGATAGGGAAAAGGTCTCTCTCTCTCTCTATTCGTTGCATATGCTCCGAATGCAGTCACAGAGTTCCCACTTTTTCCAGATGAAGTTAATGCTGCTCCTAGCAGGAGAGGGAGTGCAGATTCTGTCATCCTGGTGGGCGACTTCAATGCACACGTAGGGGCTGATGATCAAACGTGGAAAGGCGTGATTGGGAGAAATCGTGATCCCAATTTAAATGCGAGGTGCTTGTTGGATCTGTATTGCAACAATGGACTATACATCACAGACACCTTCTTCCAGCACAGGGATGTCCATAAGTATATCTGGTACAGGGATGCAAGGGACCAGAAATCACTGATTGATTTTGTAATCGTTTCAGCTGACTTATTCCGATCAGTGTTGGATACTCGTGTGAGAGGAGGGGCAGAACTATCAACTGATCACCACGTTGTTGTCTGCACTTCTCTGAATCCATGCCAACGGAGCGAAATACTAGGTTCAGACAAACTTGACACATCAAATGGGAGGCATTGGAGGATAGAACTGTGAGGAAGACCTTTGCAAATAACATATATCTACAAGTTTCAAAGAACTACACTGTGATCGTGGTACTTTTGAAGAGGAGTGGCGGTTGTTTAAAACTGCTGTGATTACTTCGGCTGCTGTGGTCGTAAGTGGCTGAGTGTGGCGCAGGGCAGTGAGAAAAGGACTGCATGATAGAACGGTGAAGTCCAAGAAGCTGTCAAGGAAAAGAAGGAAGCTTATTTGCTTTGGCTTGCAAATAAGTCAACTTCGAGTCGAGTGCGGTACACTGAGAGGCGAAAAGCAGCAGCAAAGACAGTATCAACAGCTAAAGCCAAGGCCTGGGAGAAGTTCGGGGAGAAATTGGAGGCAGACTATGGTTCGGCAAACAAGGTGTTCTGGCAGACCGTGCGCTGCCTCCATGGAAAGAAGTCTCTTTCATCACAAACTATTAAGAGTTCAGATGGGAGGCTTCTGAAAACAGAGGAGAGCGTATTGCATAGGTGGAAGGAATACTTTGCATCTCTTCTTAATCCGGTGACATCAACAACTGAGGCACATTAGGTGCACCTTGGAGCGGAGAATAGTCACGGTAGTATCACTGAAACAGAAGTCAGATCGGCAATTAAGTCCCTGAAGACTGGCAAAGCTGCAGGTGATGATGAAATCCGGTCCGAGATGTTAAAGGCCTTAAATCAGGATGGTATCCTGTATATGACTCGAGTGTGTCAAGTTGCTTGGATATCTGGACAAGCCCCTAAGCAATGCCAGACAGGAATTGTGATCCCTATCTGCAAAAAGGGAGATCAGAGAGATTGCAACAACTATCGAGGCATCTCTTTACTCAGCATTCCTTGGAAATTGTACGCAAAGTGTCTGGAGAAGAGAAATCGTTAAATAGTCAACTCCAAACTATCGGGGGAGCAGTGTGGTTTCCGACCTGGCTGAAGCACGACGGATCACATCTTTGCTCTAAAGCAAATCTTTTAGAAATCTTGGGAGTATGCAAAAGAGGTCTACGCTTGCTTTGTGTACTTTAAAACAGCATATGACAGAGTTCCTCGAGAGAAGCTCTGGCAAGTGTTGCAAGAGCATGGAGTGGATGGGCAATTACTGGTTGCTATCATGTCTCTGTACGAAAGCTCTGAGATGTGTATCCGGATAAATGGCATTAAGTCAAGACCGTTCACCGTGGGTGCGTATTGTCGCCCCTCTTGTTCATTGTCTTTATGGACTGGATAGAGAGGGGCAGCCGAGGTGATGAGCGTGTTTGTGCGGGCGACTGCCTGGTAGAGAGGTTGCTCTTTGCTGACGACCTTGTCTTCCTTGGGTCTTCTCGCACGAACCTTCAGCATGCACTAGATCGGTTTGCAGCCGAATGTTAAGAAGCCGGGATGAAGTTCAGTGTGGCTAAAACCGAGGTTCTGTTCCTTTCAAGACAGCCTGCTCAGTGCAATCTCCATGTTAGAGCCTCATTGAGGCAGGTGGAGAAATTCAAGTATCTCGGGATTGCATTCACGAGTGATGGACGGCAGGAGAAAGAATTGGATGCTCGGATCGCTGCAGCAAGCTGTTTCAGACGTGAACTGTGGCGATCCGTGGTAACAAAACGTCAGCTGGGTAACAAAGCCAAGCTCTCTGTCTTCAAATCTATATTTGTTCCCATTCTCACCTATGGTCATGAGTCCTGGGTAATGACCGAAAGAGTGCGATCGCGGGTACAGGCAGCCGAAATGATATTTCTGAGAGGTGTGGCAGGTTTTACCCTACTAGATAGAGTGCACAGCAGAACAATAAGGGAGTCTTTAGTTGTTGAGCCGCTACTTCTCCGCATTGAGTGATCTCAGTTGTGTATGGCCACGTGATACGGATGGCGCAACCTGGACTTCCTAGGCAGTTGGTGTTTTCCAAGCCAGTGGGTAAGAGAACAAGTGGTCGGCCTAGAACCAGGTGGCTAGACTACATGGAGAATCTGGGTTTGAGTCGCTTGGCTATTACCAGGGAGGACATGCGCCTGATGGCGGAAGATCGTGATCGCTGGAGATCCTCAATAGGGCTGCTGCCCCCGCGACCTTAACGGATAAGCAGGTTTGAAAAGTAAGTAAGAATAGTAAGTAAATGATTTCCCAAAATCAGAAAAATGTAATTTATATTTCTATGCTGATGATACTGCCATCATGGCTTGGGTGCACCAGCCATCCGACGTTTTCATTCGTCTGCAGAACACCTTGAAGAAATGTGAAGACTGGTTTAATTGCTAGAAGCTGAACTTAACATTAGAAAATGCAAAGCTCTGTACTTCAACAAAAAGCTGAAGTATCCCCCGGATTCTCGTGTCTTATTCAATAAGGAACTCGAATGGGATGTTCCCTTGGCGTTATAATCGACTCAAGACTCTAATGGAACTGTCATGTGACTTACGTTCTTAACAAAGCAAAGATAGCTAAGTAGAGCTTTATAGCTCTACTGGGTCGAAACAGTGCCCTCAGAATCGACAATAAACTGCTATTGTACAAGATGATGATTCAGACCATCCTCCTCTATGGCATGCCTGCGTAAGCAAACATACGTAAAAGTAGATGGAGTGAACTCCAGTTGTTCCAAAATGTTACCCTGAGGACAGTCGCCCAACTTGGCAGAAGGACTGTGAAAAACCAATTCATACACTCGGATCTGAACATGACTCATCTTGTTATGTGTGTGCAAGTTCTCCTGACAAACATGGTAAAGACGATGAAGAGCCATGACAATGACTTGGTGGCTGGGATACTAAGCAACCCGATGGTAATGAAGTGGCATACAAAATATAGAAAACCATGTCATATTCTTGATGTCAACTTTGAAGGCATTGGCAACATTTCCTTCCCGGATTATTGGAAGTTGTGATACCATCCACCCCCTCTCCCAATCTTCTGACAATCGTCAATCTTATTTTTTTTCATAATGTGGAAGACCTCTTTGGGTTAGTCAGGCTTCTTGCCTATTTCAGTGTATTTCATATGGAATTTATTCTGGTCGGGTGAGCTTCGTGAAAGAGCTGCTTTCGTCCCACCCGAAGAAATGTACACTTCACTGTTCGATTGTCGATTGTATTCTACTTTATCAGAACAAAACTTATCTGGTCTGATCAAGTTCTTGTATACGCTGACGAAGGCAGCTTGGCTGCCGAAATGCGCATATGTTGAAATAAACCTTTGATCTGGAATGGCGTTTTCCTGTTGATCTTGTAAAATCGTTAGCTCTTCTAAGGTCTTTTTAAATGTCTTCTATCTCGTACGTTCATCTACATTTCGAATCCCGAACTTAATACTTTCTCGGATTTCAGTTAATGGTGCTGAAATTTCAAAATACAGTCAGCTTTTATACCAGCGACGAGTTTCTTATAAATAGCTTCTTCTAGGCACTTCACTTTTACTGCCCTCTCTGCCTGTAGCACTCTGATTTTTTCTCGTGGTACATTCTTAATCTCATCCAGAATTTCTTTCAGAGGCTTACCATGAGTGCATATGATAATTAGTGGGACATGAACATTTACTTAGCTTTTGGCTAATATTTTTGGCCGAGTCTTTTTGCCTATTTCTGATGCGTTTCAAATTATCTAATCTCGTCTCTCTTTCCAGGATTTCTTTTATATCACGTCAATACAGGGGTTGTTATCAGTAGTAGGGTCATCTTCTATTTTCTTTTTGCGACTGGGGTTGTCCTAGATCCCACATTGTACCGTATCAGAAACATGATGAGCGAATCAGAAAAATAAGAATACTATCAAAATAAACAAATGCCAGTAAAAATCATAAAATTACAGCAATAAAAATATAAATAAATAAATAAATAAATAAATGATATAGAGAGTACAGGAAAATGACAAATTATTACGATTCAAAATAGCACTAACATGTGTGTGTAAAATTAAATAAAACAAAGAGCGTTTAAAACAAGTCAGCAATGAGTGTCTGAATCGAATGTACTTCGAAAATTATTTGAGCATTAAGGACTTTGTCCGGTGAATCACGTTTGATCTTGGAGAATTCTATTGCTTCTAGAAAGCCAGTCTTGAAGAGGTCATTGGATGGTGGATGATATATTACGACTTCTTATCTTTCTTTAAATATGAGATGATGTTTTGAGATATTGCGAGAGCTCAAACCAATGTAGAAGCTTTGGCTGCATTCGATTCGGTAAACACCGGATTTGGAGTATTTGTCAACGGTACAGGATAAAGGCACATTGAGAGAACGTTTACAGAATGGAAGGTTATGGAATGAAACACGTAGGTTGAAGGAGGCGAGGAAATAGGAAAGGTGGTAGTAATGAAGGCAGAGGAAAGAAATATATACCCATTTGTTGAGTTTTGTAAAGAGTTGGGGGGTGGGGAAGCGTAAAGAATGTTTTACGGAGTGTATTAGGTTGGAAATAGTAGATAGACACATCTTTTCATAACGCCACTGATTTCATCTACAAGATGTACCATCTGAAGAGGAAGCTTAATATTTTGCATAACCAAGTCTGTCTCCGTGAGTTCCTTCATCCGAGGTATGCTTAAGTCTCTATCCGCTGCTATTTACTTCTAGCCCAGGCCGCCAAATTCATTGCCATCAGCGTGTGGATTACTAAAGCCACAGACGTTCTTTGTAAGACTTATTTACGACCTTCATCTGCATGGTGCCGCCATCGTCCGGAGAAACATCCTGATGGCGATAATTGGCGAAGACGACGCCAGCCTCCAGTCTTTTAAAGAACGCAAGTTCCAAATAATGTGTAAGAAGCTAGACATCCAACACAATCCGCCGATGCCCAACCAGGCTGCTGCCACACCTCAGACCTTCATGTTCCACTCGAATGTTGTCAACCTTACCCCGATTCAATTCACGAATGGTGAAAGCACTCCACTCAACAAGGGATTGAAGTACTGCATCGTCAAGAAACCTCCACTGACCTCCACTCCTTTACATGCGACATTGTACCTGCAATTCTACAAATGCCTTCGACAGACTGACCCATTGCCCGCGTCGTCGCTAGAACTCTGATACGAAAAATCATCAACTTAGCCCGGGCAACCCACACTAGGACCTGCGAACTCGGAACTTCCGCCTCCATAAAGAAGAAACTCACCGAAGAAGACGCCATCATTACTAAGGCTGAAAAAGGCAGTGCCTCTGTAATCATCCACCGTCCAGTCCATCCGTACATGCCTTCAATTCCACTAATAATTATGTCTCCCTACCTTCCGACCCTACCCACCAATACCACAGATCCATTATTGCCACCATCAATAAATCCCACCACTTTAAACACCGCTGTTACCTGATCCCTGCCAACCCGCGTTCTTCAACTCTCAATGCCCCTGTCAAAGTCCATAAACCTAACATGCCTATCCGTCCTGTCCTCAACTAAACACCTGCCCCCACCCACAGCGTTGGCAAGTCTATCTCCAAGTTCCTTTTTAGCATTAAGCTCCTCCCTAATATCTATAACGTCATCAATTCTTACTAAAAACCGACTTATATCCCAATCAAGCCGAACCTATGCCTTATGTCCCTCGATATTGTCAACCTGTACACAAACGTTCCCGTTCCTGACACCTTGAGCATCCTTGAACACCTCTGTTTTTCTTCCACTTTCCTAAAACAACAATCCATTGAATTCCTTTCCATCTTGTCCGTCATATCCACGCAAAACTACTTCTCTATTAATGGCACCACCTATTCCCAGACTAATGGCCTCGGCATGGCTTTTCCCCCTTAGCAATTTCCTATCTGAAGTTTTTCTCCAACACTTCGAACAGACCCACGTTGCTCCCTTGCTATCCTATTTCGCCATCTTATCCTATCATCGATACGCCGATGATATCTTTATTGTCTTCAGCTCCCTCACCACCTTTCCCACAGCTATCGCCACCCTCTTTAATTTCTTCTCCCCCATGCACAATTCACATATGAAACTGAATCCAATAACTCCATCCCCTTCCTGGACGTGACAATTTCCCGTAACCCACATTCTGACCGTCTCTCCTTCAATGTCAACTGCAAACCTACCACCTCATCCAATCGTATCCATGCTTCCTCAGCCCATCCTTCATCCCAAAGCTTCTTTCCTTCCGTTTCCTTAACCTTCCCCTAAGCTCTTCGGACAGATCCAACGAGTTCCGCAGTATCCACTTCCTCGCCTCCACGAACGACTACTCCTATTCTACTATTTCCAATATAATATGCTCCAGAAAATGTTCCTTACGCCGTCCCCCCCCCCCTGCCCATTAAAGAACCTACCAAATGGGTATTTATCCCTTTCCTCATTGCTACCGCCTTTCCAATTTCCTCGCTTATTTCAACCTACATGTTTCTTTCCATACCATTCCATGCGGTAAACGTTCTCTCAATCCGCCTTTATCCTGTACCGTTGACAAATACTCCCAGTCCGGTGTTTACCGAATCGAATGCAGCCAATGCGACAGCTTCTACATTGGTTTGACCTCTCGAAATATCTCAAAACATCTCCTCATATCTAAAGAAAGATAAGAAGTTACAATATGCCATCAACCTTCTGGACAGTGATCATAAGCCGGAACGAAGTTATATCCGTTGTTCACCAATCCAATGACCCCTATAAGACCGCCATTCTAAGAGCAATAGACATCTTCAAAGCCAAACGTGATTCACCAGACAAACTCATTAACGATCAAACAATTTTCGACCTACATTCGATGCTGACACCAACTGCCGACTTGATTTAAATGCTCTTTATTTCATTTATTTTTACACTTACAGTCCTGGAAAAAATGATAGGAACTTTTGTGTTTTCAACATAACATTTTTAATAATGAATTTATTTCAACGAAACCTTACACACCTGTGCCCTCACTGCATTGACAACACTGACACTAATTCAGTCAAAATATTTAAAAAATTAGTTGAGCCACAACCAATTTTTGAAAAAAAGGATGGAAAAAATGATAGGAACTAAATGAATAATCTGTCCCCCCTCCCAACCTGAAAATGTGAGACCTTCTCACCATTGCATATTAATGAAATTCTGAACAAGAAGACATATCTCTCATAAAGTAAAACTTGTTCACTAAATATCTTCAAAATGGGACGTGGTAAACAACTTACCCATTATGAGAGAGGAAAAATCATGGCATATAAAGAACAAGGCATGTCAAAAGCAGAAATTTCTCGTTTGATTGGAAGGTCCAAGCAAGTAATTTCATCTTTCCTGAAAAATTCAGAATCATATGGTACAAAGAAAACGACAGGATGGCCTAAAGCACCGTGATAGAGACCACCGTCGAATTCTTCCTTGGCAAGCAACAAGCAAATTTCTGCCAACTCCAACAAACAGGCGATTGGATCACAGGCTCATCGAAGAATTATTAATAACTATCTCAACCAATGTCCTCATCTCCAACGCCAGAAAATGAAACAGAAACCACCTCTTACCAACCAGCACAATGTCGATCGTCTTCAGCTAGCCAAACACCATCAAACCTGGACTTCTGAATGGAACTCAGTCATCTTTAGTGATGAAAAAAAGTTCAACCTTGATTGGCACGATTTACGAAAGGAACCAAAGCACTTTTCGACGCGCATCCAGGTTGGCGGTTCAGTCATGGTTTGGGGCGCATTCATAGCCAGTGGAAAGGTGGAATTAGTGTTTGTAGATGGCCGCATGAACAGCGTCAAGTACCAAGAAATGCTTCAGATGTATCTTATCTCATTTGGACCAATCATCGGAGGCCAAGATTGGATATTTCAGCAGAACAACGCCCCATGTCACGTTTCCAAATCGACTATGGAATGGTTCAAGACCAAAAACATCAGCGTTATGAAAAGAAGTCCAGATCTTAACCCCATCGAAAATCTCTGGGGAATCATGGTTCGGGCCGTTTATAAGAACGGGCGGCAGTTTGAGAATGTCCAGAGTGTCAAACAGGCTGTTCTTGAGGCTTGGGAAGAAATTTCCTGCAGAACTCTTGAAAAATTAATAGAATCTATGAAGGACCGTGTGTTTCATGTGATCAACAAAAATGGTGGATTTACAAAGTATTATATACGTGTAATCTTATGATAACTGAAGGTATTCCTATCATTTTTGCACCCTTTTTTTCAAAAATTGGTTATGGCTCTACTAATTTTTTAAATATTTTGACTGAATTGAAACCAGTGGTGTCAATGCAGTGTGGGCACAGGTGTGTAAAGTTTCGTTGAAATAAATTCATTATTAAAAATGTTATGTTGAAAACACAAAAGTTCCTATCATTTTTTCCAGGACTGTATATGTTAGTCCTATTTTGTTTTATATTAGTAATTTCTCATTTTCCTTTCTCTGTACCATCTATTTATATATTTATTTATTTTTATTTTTTTTTATTGCTGTAATTTTATCATATTACTGGCACTTGTTTCTTTTGTTAGTATTCTTATTTTTTTGATTTGCTCATCACGTTCTTCCAATCACAATCGTGTTCCACCAATCACGAATATTTTACTAGCGTAGCTGTATCAGATCACCTTAATTTGGATCCAACGAATCAATGAATGTTTACTCAACCAATCGTAGACTGTTTGTACCATAACATTCTGTATATAAAAATCACCTTGCATGCCTCTTCATATGTATCCTTGATAAAGCCAGGAATACAAAGCGAAACCGGTCGGAATTCTGTGTGATTTCTTTCCCACTATGTAGTGCAAGACCTCCGTCAACTTCATCAAGAAGAGCAGTACAGAAGACACATCATTTCATAACATATGGTAGAAGTTGCCATTAAAAGTGAAAAAGTTGCGCCAAATCAAGTTCATAATCAACATTAAATCTCTTAATAACCCTAATGGTACATCTTTATGAATCAAACAATCTTAAAGATCTTTTAAGGTATCTGGAAGAGGGATATTTGGAAAAATAGATGGAAATATAAGAACCAAGTAATACTAAATTAAAAGAGACATTGCATTACAACATTTTCGTTTGAAAATCAACTAGTTTCAGCATTTAATCCCGCCTTCATCAGGGTACAAAAGAAATGGGCTAGCAGCCCTTACATAATTGGCTTTCGAAATGTAAATACGTGTTTCTGTTATTACTCTTTTATTATTTTGCTAGTGGTTCTTAATGTTATTATATTGTGAAACAGTGGTTTTCTTTTTGTCGATTAGCAAACCGATAATAAAGCATAAATCAACTCGACTCTTCAAATCGACGAACATACTGTATTATTAAATAAATAGAGAAAAATAGTAAAGAATATTCCA
Source organism: Rhysida immarginata (assembly GCA_023313115.1). Classification (NCBI taxonomy): domain Eukaryota; kingdom Metazoa; phylum Arthropoda; class Chilopoda; order Scolopendromorpha; family Scolopendridae; genus Rhysida; species Rhysida immarginata. The sequence goes on from JAHWFO010099963.1 coordinate 58,664, forward strand.
CGGCCTGGATTCGAACCAGGGACCTCTGGGTATACGCCGCAACGCTCTAACCACTACGCTACCGTGGACATGGAAGCTGTCGCTATCCAACATGCCCTATGAGCATAGGTTAAAGCTCGGCTCCTAGTTTTCAAGCCAGGACTATCTTTACTATTAAATGGCGAATATTATTATATAATAATTGGAAAAATAATAATATTAATAGATAATAATAGCGACAGCTTCTATGTCCGAGGTAGCTTAGAGGTTACCCACAGGTCCCTGGTTCGAATCCAGGCCGTGGAATTTTCTTTACTATTTTTCTCTATTTAATAATTAATATCGGAGGTAATGGGGTGAACAAATACTCCAATGACCATTTTCCAATTACTATTATAATAATAATCGCCATTTAATAGTAAAGATAGTCCTGGCTTGCGAACAAGGAGCCGGGCTTTTACCTATGCTCATAGAGCATGTTTGATAGCGACAGCTCCCATGTCCGCGGTAGCCCTAGTGGTTAGAGCGTTGAGGCGTCTACCCAGAGGTCCCTGGTTCGTATCCAGGCCGTGGAATTTTCTTTACTATTGTTCTCTATTTATTAATTAATATCGGAGGTAATGGCGTGAAAAAATCCCCCAATGACCATTTTCCAATTATTATTATTTATACTGTATTATGCTCGATAAAAATCGTTCAAAGGGGACATGTAATTAATATCTATAGAAATGACCCTTTAAGAAGTGAATCAGTATTGGTCAGGGAAGAAAAAAATAGTTATCAGGGCGTTGGAAACATCTGATCAATGGGATCTTCGTTTACAAAATGAAATTGTAGAATTATTGAAAACCAAATTCAGTTATTATTTAACTTCTTAAGTTGTTCTGCTTACCTAAAACTGTAGTTATCTTGGGCAACGCCGGGTGCCCTACTACATGTAAGGTCTATATATACAGTGTCCAAAAAGTCTCGTAACATGGCAGATATCTCAAAGCTGTCAGTTAGGCGAGATCTGATGACTGTGGTTTATAGGTAATAGACGGGTGGGGAATTCATTGCCGCACTTAAATTTGACTTTGACCCCTATATTTAACCTTCTTGTGCTGTTCGGGTCTTTTTTGACCCAAATCGTTTTCCAACTGCCTATAAAATTTGTCTATTTGTATAATTTTTTTATATACTATTAAAATTGTTTTATATGATCTACAAAATGTAAATTAAAATGATTTATGATATATTGTAATTGTTTTAATAATAAGTAAGATAATATATGAAAAATCTTGCAAAATGTTTTATGGGTCATTTTTGACCCGAACACCATAAGTGTAAGGCTAAAACTAACAGAACAGGAAGATTAAAGTCATCCATTTGCTAACTCCAAAAGTATTAAAGATAGATAAAAATTTCCAGTTGCTATCCTGTAGAGCAACACCACATTAGTCTAAAAACAATTTTTAATAACACTCTTTTCCTTGAAACAATTTTGAGAAAATGGGCGAAAAAGAGGCGCTCAAGGTCAACTTGGGCTGGCCAGTTTGGCTGAGGTTTCCAACACATTTGCTTTGCAGTGAAGCACACCGTTAGGAATTTTCTTTTCTTTGAGTGACCCTTTCATCTCGACTCTTTCTTGAGCCTTTTCTCAAAATCTTTCAAGAGGAAGGGTGTGATTAAAAATTGTTTTAAGACTAATGCGGTGTTGCTCTACAGGGTAGTGGTTGTAAAATGTTCTCTATCTTTAATAGTTTTCGAGTTAGCAAATTGATGGCCTTAAAGGGCAACTGACATCAAAATTTTTTTTCGCTAAACCTATTCTTTATGAATTGCTGAACAATGCTACACATTTCAGTTTTTCTTGAATTTTCGTTACTTTTATATAATAAAAGCATTTTTCGGCACGAAAATGAACGATCGCCGTCGCCATCTTAATTCGGTGTGTGACGTCAAAGGCGAAATTCGTTTGAAATCTTTGCATCAGACAATACACATATATAATAGGTTTGCTTGTTGAATTTACAAATAACAGTTAACCCTATCTGTATGAACCGGTGACAAAAATTTAATAAAAAAATATTTTGAAAATAAAAGCCTAAAAAGCGATCTAGGACGGCTGTTATAGAGATTTTATTTAACGTTTTAATTCTAATTTCCAGCGTTTATGCAAAAAAAATATTTATGCATAATTCCAGGTGACTACTTCCATATTTGTAAGAATGAAACATTTAAAAACTTATGCCTTGATGTTGATGTTTTGTTTATAGCCGCGTACGGACTGAGTAAGCAACCTCCTGAGGCTGCTGGGAAACAAAGCAACCACGCTTTGAATCAAACTGCATAATCGGCTGAGGCGCGCGGGAAAGATGAGCTACAAACGGTCCGGGCATTAATTAATATGACGAAAATACAAACCGTCCGAGCGAGGCACGTCCTGACTGAACGAATATATTCCAAAACTGCTCACTCAGTCAGTACGCTAGTATAGAAAAAAAAGAAATAATTAATTAATTCACTTCGTCTTATCTACCGGGTGGGCAAGAAATAACGTGAAGAGTTCAGAGGTCGCTAGCGGGAATTCTATTAGGCCAAATGCAGTACATTTTGGTGTATATACTTAGTGGAGCATAACTTATTTTTTCACATTTCCAATCATCGCGGTATTATGGATTAGAATGCCCGGAGGTTTTATTAGATTTTATTGTTTATGAAAAATATAAATCACATCACACAAGTCTCTTATTCAATATTTAAGACAACGGAGAAGAACTAATTTTGAATCAGAACGAAGTTCATTACAATCGTTTCCTAATTAATAACTTTCCCTATCTTACAAATAAAGATTTTTTAATATCATATGTAAATGCTTGCTAAAAATTAAAAAGCAAGCATCGCCGATATATAAATCTGTCATTGTTTTCCCTTTAATATAACATTTGGATCGTCATTTGTCTGCCGAGCGTCGTTATTATAATGGAAATCGTTCAACCAAAAACAAATACAAAATGCTTAAAGTAGAATAAAATATACGGAAAAATTTATTAGTAAAACAAATATCATTTGATTATAAGCGGTTACCAAAACAGTATGTTATTTTTTAAAAATGAAATATAATTAAATATAAAAACAATTATATCGCGAAGGTAAAATTTATGGGGGGCCCCCCCGGGGGGGGGGGGGGGTTGGAAGGAGCATATAGACAAAGTAGATATTCAAATTCTCCTTATTTTATCAATTCGGTAAAACGTGAAAATAAAATATTCAAGAGTTCGTGCTCTCATTATTGCTGCCAAAAAGACAGTAAAAACTGGGCACAGCGAGGCGATGAATAGCATTGAAAAGATACTGATTAATACTAATCTGTGACAGAAATAGAGACTTATTCGCCTCTGACATCAGATGGTCAAGTGTGCTGACGTAGGCGATAATTTTATAAATTAAATAACTCCGAAAATAATAGTGATATGTGAAAACATTTTGGGCAAAATTTATTTTTTCAATGTCCTCTATAATTTTAGGACAAAAAATATGTATGTCAAATTTTGATATCACTTGCCCTTTAAATTTGGGGGTCAAAGTCAAATTTCAATGCGGCAATGAATTCCCCACCCCTTTGTTACCTATAAAACACACTCCTCAGATCTCGCTATTTTTGGCAGCTTTGAGATATACGCCATGTTTACCCCTGTATAAAGACGAATGTTTGTGGGTGGGTTTGTGGATTTGTGCACGTGTTTGTTTCTTATTCAAATCTACAATTTAATTCTGATCTTGATGAAATTTTGTACATCTTATCTTCAAAGCAAGAGGTATATGGTGTCAACACGCAATTCACCAATACAATGGACGGAGGAAATATATAGATCTTATGACTAACAATGTACGGTATAGTTTGTGCTTTATAAATAGTTTTCAATTTGCATCAATGCGTAGAATTGCTGTTCTTGAAGTTTTCTTAAAATTGATAGTTCTTAGAACTTAACATTTTTTAAAATTGTTAAATATGAGCAGTAACTGGAGATAATGGAGAGTTAGCAGACTATCGAGAAAGAGTGGATAGGTGACGGAGGAAGCCATCTTTTCGCTGTGTGCCATATTGCTTTCAGCAACATACTGCTGCAATTGAGCAAGAGAAGAAACGGCGACTGCTAGATAACACAAAGTGATGAATTCCCAAGTTTTAGATCAAGACATTGAGAGCAGAGTGCAATTGCAACTACAGATTGCCAAGTAGTGAATAACCCTACTCATATTGTTTGGATTGGAGAGAATAGAGACACAAACGATCATGTACAGTTCATTCCGAACGCGTTTTCACTTAGGTGATAATGTTTGGCCTCATTGCAAACAGGTCAAACATTAAACCAGTAAAATTATCAGTTCAAGCAAGAAGTCGAGTTCGAATTGCATTAATTTTACTGGTTTAAAGCCGATTAGTTTCAGTGGCTTGATGTATTGCAAGGACGCCGAACATCATTTCACCTATGTGAAAACGCTTTTGTAATAGGGTGTACATCCACTGCTATCCAAGAAAAGAATTGTATCATCGAATTTCTGTTGCCATTTATTTTCACATCTTCGCCAGGGAAAATTGTTGCCATGAAAGCCGATGTAGTTATGATGCAATATTATGTTCGAGATGATGAAGTGATAGATTGTTCTGTTGTCTTGGCAAGTCAAAAGCAGAAAACTGTAGAAATATTGAAAACCAATTTTGAGTTATTATTTAATTACTGGGGGAGGAGTAGCCTGGTGGGCTTTCACCGAACACACAACTGTGAAGTTAAGCAACATCAGGCACAGCTACTCACTGAATAGGCGACCATCAGTGACACACAATCTTCGTCCCCCGGCTGCTCAGACCATCATGCAGCAGTCGTCAATTCAGGTCCATCCAGGGACCCAATTCGTCGGCCTCTGGCCATACAGGCCCTGAATGGACGTACTGGATGTCACTTAAATAAATAAATAAATAAATAAATAAATTAAAAATAAACTTTTTGAGACTGTAATTATCCCGGGCAACATCAGGTGCCTCTGCTAGTCATATACAAATGAATTAGAAATCTTCATTCAATGTGGTATAGACCCTCCTTTCACTGTAATTACAGAACATTCGCGGTTTGGCATGGACTCTACAAGATGTTGCAATCCAGGTAAGGTAATCGCAGACCGTGCGTGCGTCAGAGAGACCTTCGGGTCCTGCAGAGCAGATGGAAGCAAATGCCTTCGACGAATGTCTCTTTCCAACATGTCCCAAACATTCTCCGTCGGATTCAAATCCGGACTTTCCACTGGCCACGGCAGATGTTACAACTTGGTGTCATGTTCAAAAATCCACTGCTGAACAATTCTTGCTCGATGAACAGTAGCATTGTCGTCCATGAAGAACCCGTCACCATTTGGGTACAAATGCATCATTGTAGGATGGACTTGATCTGCAACAATGTTCAGGTAGTCTTTGGCTCTACCCGACTGTCAAGGAATATCAGGGGACCCTTGTCATACCATCAAAACAAGACACTTCCTCCTCCTGCAGCTTGAACTGTGTTCACAACATATGAGCGGTCCATCGCTTCATCGGGCTGCCGCCAAATTCTCTCCCGGCTATCGGTGCAAAACATGTGTAACGTGAGTCGTCCGACCACATTACCTTTTCTACTGTCCAGTCACACCGTTCTTTACACCAGTGCAGGCGTACTTTCCGGTTTGTTGCTGACACCAGGGGCTTCCTCACTGTCATGCGACTTCCCATCCCTATTCGCTTCAACTCTCGGCGCATTGTTCTGGAGAAGATGGGTTGCGATGATCCTTCATTGAAGTCTGCCGTCAGTTGCTACACAGTAGACCTTCGGTTTTGCCGCACAATCCGTCTCAGGCGACGTCGGTCCCTGTCTGTGTTGATTGTTTTTGATCCACAATTCTGCCGTTTCGACAAATCTTGTGGATTCAATTTTCACGCATTGAACACCTAGGAGACCTTACCTTTTGAAATACCGGTCAGTTGTACTGTCCTGGAAATCGTAGTTTCAGCTAGATGGGCTCCCACAATATCTCCTTTTTGGAACTCAGATAGGTCTGCTGTTTTCCTCATCTTGCTCAACTTGAGCAGCTGCAGCTTGTATCTACCCTGTACCTGCAGCTTGGAATGAGCATGTACCTCACATGATTGTATTCATTTGTATATCACAATCGTTTCTGACCTGCGACCACGCTTTACATATAAGTAGAGTAATTCATCACGAGTTTCTAATTCATTGGCCAGTGTGTGTATGTAAAGTAGAATGTGTTTGAGCTTGTGGGCTTGTGTGTTTGTTAGTTTTTGATAAAAATCTACGGTTTTTTCCGATTTTGATGAAATTTTGCACTTGATCTTCAAAAGGAAGGTCACTGCTAATCTCAAATATCGAAAAAATGGTAATTACACGATAATAAATCGATATTCATGATGATGACAGGGCATATTAAGAAGAGGTACCTCATGACAACAATGCAAGGCCAAGTTTGTTCTTTATAAATAAAGTTCAATTTATAGCAATGCATAGAATTCCTGTGGTTCGGACTTTTCTTAGATATGATAGTTCTTAGAATTTAACATTTTCATGATAATCTTTAAAAATAAGCACTAAATGAAAATAATAGAGAGTTAGGAGAGACTATTGAAAAAGATTGGAAAGGCGACAGAGGAAGCAGTCTCTTCACTCTTTGCTGTATTGGTCTCACCAGCAGGCAGCTGCAACTGAGCAAATGGAGAGCAAATGGTGAGCCAATGGTGAACGTGTAAACCGTATAAACCAACATGTTAGACCAGAGTGTCAAGTGTTGCTTCAAGACATCGAGAGCAGAGTGTAATTGCAATATAAGATTACCAAGTAGTGAACAACCCCATTCAGATTGTTAGAATTGCAGTGTTGTAGTGAAGGTGCAAAAATATTTTAAAAATGATGCAATGATAAAATCTTCTTTTGCTCGGCAATACAACATTTGCTTCCAAGAATTATTGACAATGCGCAGGAAAAGAATACAATAGCACGGTGCAGGTGCCTTTCTTCAGCTCCCTAACAAATGTACAGACAATTTGTGTCTTGACGACAGTTTCCTTTTCCTCTTTCAGTGGGTTGGGTAGGTAAGGTCGGTCTCGGATGGCAGTTTACAACATAATGGACAACAAAGCATAAATCATCTCGAGAACAAATCTAAATGCGTACTCTATTATGCTGTATAATATTTATTCAAAGGATACAAGTTAATTCATTTTAATTTTTTTACTTTTCAAACCCACTTATCCGTTAGGGTCGCGGGGGTAGCATCCATAAGGATGATCTCCAGTGATCACGATCTTTCGCCATCAGGCGCATGTCCTCCCTGGTAATACCCAAGCAACTCGAACCCAGATTCTCCATGTAGTCTAGCCACCTGGTTCTAGACCGACCCCTTGGCCTCTTATCCACCGGCTTGGAAAATAACAGCTGCCTAGAAAGACCAGTTGGCAGCATCCATATCATGTGGCTATACCAGCGCAACTGAGATCTCTCAATGCGGAGAAGTAGGGGCTCAACACTAAAGACTCCCTTATTGTGGTGCAGTGCACTCTATCTAGTAGGGTAACACCTGCCACACTCATTTCAGAAATCTCATTTCAGCTGCTTGTACCCGCGATCGCATTCTTTTGATCATTACACAAGATGAGAATAGGGACAAAGATAAATTTGAAGACGGAGAGCTTAGCTTTGTTACCCAGCTCGCGTTTCATTACCACGGATCGCCACAGTTCACGTCTGACACAGCTTGCTGCACCGATCCGATCCAGTTCTTTCTCCTACCGTCCATCACTCGTGAACGCAATCCCGAGATACTAGAATTTCTCCACGTGACTCAATGAGGCTCCACTAACATGGAGAGCGCACTCAGCTGGCTGTCTGGAAAGGACAAGAACCTCAGTTTTAGCCACACTGATCTTCATCCCAGCTTCTTCAAATTTGACTGCAAGGTCGTCAGCAAAGCGCAACCTCTCCACCAGGCAGTCGACCACATAAATATGTTCATCGTCTCGGCGGCCCCTGTCTGTCCAGTCCATAAAGATAATGAACAAGAGGTGCGACAGTACACACCCTTGGCCGAGTCCAACACCCTAATGCCATTTATCCGGACACACATCTCAGAGCTTTCGTATAGAGACATGTTAGCAGCCAGTAATTGCCCATCGACTACATTCTCCAGTTAATTCATATCTATCAAAATGCTGCCGAGGTGAAGACAAAAAATTACCCTGGCGTTGGAAAAACGGATAAAAGCCAATTTGAGAAATTGTTTAACTTCTTCAAGTGGTTCTGTTTACATACAACTGGAATTATCCCAGGTAACGCGGGGTGCCTCTGCTAGTCTTCTATATATATATACAGAAGAATGTTTGTCGGTTTGTGGGTGGGTGGGTGTCTGCTTCTTATAAAAATCTACCGTTTTATTCCGATTTTGATGAAATTTTGATTTTGTATACTTGATCTTTAAAGCATGAGGAAGGTCATTGTCTACCTCTAATTTTGAAAGAATAATAATTATCGATAATAAATTGATATTTATGATGATGGCAGGGCATATTAATAAGAGGTATCCACGACCAACAATGAAGGAAAACTTTGTGCAACAATAACATTTTGCTAAAAGTTCGTAAACCTACCCCAGTCTCTCACCTTTTTAATTCCGTGGGCATAACTCCCATACAGCAACTTTACAATATTAACCTACCAACTTTTATATACAAAGCCCTGAATAATTCCATAGTTACTACCCTCCCCCAACAGTTATTTACCACTACTAGAACCCCTTATAACACCCAATATTCTGATTCACTGCCAATCCCTCGCATAAGGCGAAACTTCCAACTCAAAAGTGTCTCCGGGAATAGACTCTGGTCCACATTACCCTAGCTCTCTGTTTATCACCAAACATTGCCACTTTCAAATACCGTCTAAAGAAATATTTTTTAACATTCCCACCAAACTAACTTTCCTCTCCCCTCCTCGCCCTTTCTATTCTTAAAATTTAACTTTTAATATATCAAATATTGTGTTATTGCTCTCCACTCAGGGACCTACCTCGTCGGCCCCCGCCGTACTGGCCCTGGGTGGACGACTTGTATCTTTCTTTAGATTAAAAAATAAAATAAATAAATAAATAAATAGATAGGTTTCAACAATGGTATGAACACGTAATTCACAAACACTATACAAGGACCAACAATATTATTGATCGCCTTAGGGCTACTTTAGACATGAAACATTATTTCTTTCTTAAATCATGCCAATAAGATGTCTATCCATCTGGCCCGTCTAGATTAAACTTTTTTTCATCACTCCACACGATGAACAAAAATGCAAGGCAACATTGTGCTTTAGAAATGAGGTTTAATTTGAAATAATGCATAGAATTCCAGTTGTTCGGGCTTTTCTTAGAATTGCCTCTACTTAGAACTTTTTTTGAAAATCTTTAAAAATGAGCAGCAACTAGAGATAATGGAAAGTTAGCAGAATATTGATCAACTAAGCACGTGGTGAGTGATCAAGTAGTCATAGAAGTTCCCAGGTGGCCCTCGACGATGCAAGCATATCAACAGAAGAAACAACGACTGCTAGACTACACAAAGGGATGAATTGTTAAGTTTTGCTTCAAGACATCGAGAGAAGAGAGCAAACTGTAACAAGAGATTACAAATTATTACATAACCCCAAAATTTTTTTTTCGAATTTTCACTTTGGATTTTTACAGTAATATATCTAAGCATTTTCATGTGTTCATTTTTAATGTATATTCACATTCATATACTGCAAGATCAAAAAGAGTGTGAGCAACGCACTTATGACTATAATCTGTTTTGCAAACCGAAGTGGTGATGATGCGATGATTAAACGTTTGTTTCAAAGAAATATTAACATGAGCATAAAATGATCCAATGCCAGGATATAGATAAGGCAATGATTATCGAGGAGGCTAAAGAGTTACACAATTATGCTTTGAGCTCTCTAACAAACGTCCAGAAGATTGACGCAAATTTGTGTGTTTGGAAAGGAAAGAGAAAGAACGAGTATTGATCAGAGAAACTGTGCAACTAAAAAGTAAAACGTTATCCGGATGTTGGAAATATCTGAACAACGAGAGCTTTCTTCTAGAGCAGGAGGATATAAGAGCTATTACTTCAAGGGCAACAGAAACTTTGAAAGATAGATGGGTCTAACGTAGCCAGTGATGCTCCCCGATGGTGAAGATGGATATCATTTTAATCTAAGGCAAAACAAAAAGACGTTAAATAGAGTTCCGGGTTATCAGGCAAAGTTTCCGATGTAATTCTTAACTAATTTTCTTTGATTACAATTTTTTCATATTAATATTTTCATTTTTTTAATCTATAATTATATTTTACTTTAATTTCTCTATTTCATTGTAATTGCTCAGCTGTAAGCTGTTATTGGGCTCTCAGCCTGTTGCTTACAATTTTGAAAAAGTAAAAATAAATAAATAAATGCATAAATAAATAATGATGATTAGGAATGACGGTTCCATCCCATCTCTGCGAATAATAAAACAAAATTGAATTTGTAACAATACATAGAATTTCTGTTGTTCGGGATTTTCTTAAAATTGATAGCTAGTAGACGTTAACATTTTCTTGAAAATCTTTAAAAATATTCAGTGACTGGAGATAATGGAGGTTTAGCATTCTATTGTTTTAGGTTTAGACTGTTCAGAGGAGGTTTACAGTCTAGGTAGAATACCTGTGGAGATTGAAATCCGACAATATTTAAAATTTTTTATTCACCTGCTTTTATTTGTTCATTTGGAAGGCCATCATTTACTAGTAGGAAAATGCGCTATACAATTGGGGGTTGCCTGCCCTCACTCCGAGTCAACCCATGTGCTCTCCTCAAGTAGACTGCTCCTTTTCAATTTGTGAACGCGATCCACTTTTATTTTTTTATCCATTAGCATATTAGGAAATTCAGAGCCATTCAAATTTAGGTTGAAGAATATCTTCTTGCCATAGCCTCAATCCTATGATACTCCGTTTTAGATGTTGCTGATTACGCAGGAAGATAATGAATTTTATTTCTTTCATTTAAAAGTCATAATACGCTACAGTTATATTGTTCTGACTCAATCATGACTAGTGCAGAGGCTTCACTTGTAATAAACTGTTGAACACGTTTTCGTCTGCGTGGATATCTAAAAATTCTAAACTGGAACATAGTTTAAAATAGTGGCTACATATATAATATTTGTATATGTATCGTTACTTGAACATAATCTTTGCAGAATAGAATACAAATATTCTTTATTAACACAAAAGAGCATCTACAACCCATCCATGGAAGGAGTAGAATAGGAAATAAAAACAGCGCCAGTTCCTTTCGCTTCCTGTTGTTATTTTAATTGCTACCATGCGGGAATGACATCTGTTGTTCTATCATGCCCTCTTCCTCTCTCTAAATAATTTTTTAAAAATTTCCTTGCTGTTCGAAATTTGCAACAGGTTGTTCCTTTGTCTTACCCCTTCATTGCCTTCTGTCTGCTCTCGTTGTCGATGTTAGACGTTAAGAACAAAATTTTCGATGAATGACGATTTTTTATACTTGAAAGGAAGGCATTGGAGTTATTTTGCATCACATTGTCCCCTTGGCTATATTGGCTAGAATAGATAGTGTGGCAATCGACCATATTTTTGTGCCCCATCGAATGATGATGCCACCAGATGGCGTTAAAAACAGTAGGCACGTTACCCTAGCCTTGTAAATATTGGAAATCTTAATTTTTTTCTATAAATTAGCCATATAAATTTAAAAAAATTCAACAAGGTATGTAAAATTTAATTATAAAATTATAAGAAAAATTAGTAATGCATTTAATGTCTAATTAACAAATTTATTTGAAATCTAGTTTTTTTTTCAATTTAAATGGCTTGATATTACAATAAAAAATTACTATATTTTTGAAAAATATTCTTTGATTAAGAAATTGAGTAAAATTATAAGTAAAATAAACAAAGTATGTAAGATATTATTATAAAATTATAAGAAATATTAGTAATGCATTCAATGTCCAATTAACAAATTTTGTTACAGGCTAGCAGAGGTACAGGCGTTCCCTAGTTATTTACACATGTAGGTAAAGAGATAGATCTCAAAAAATTAAATTATAACTCCCAATTGGTTAAATAAAAACTCAATCAATACAACACAGAGCAAATGGACTATCAATTCTATGAAAAATACGAAAAACAGGAAGTCCAGGTGATATACCGGAGCATCTAAATTCTTCTTGACATGCCTCACTAATGCGGAGCATCACCAGATACTTTAGACTCAAGTTTTTCTTGCCATTGACGTAGAAGCTCTTATACCCTGTTGCTCTGTCCGAAACTGCCGTTGTTCAGATGTTTCAAATGCACGTATAGCTTTTTCTGTTTTAGTTGCAGAGTTTCTCTGACCAATACTCGTTCTTTCTTTTCCTTTCCAGACACATAAATTTTTGCCAGTCGTCTGGACGTTTGATGGGGAGCTCAAGGGAGACATGCGTGACTCCAATGCCTCATCAATAGACGCTGCCTTATTAATGTTCTGTCATTGCATCATCACTTAATGCTCATTATCTAAAATTTTTGGAAACGCACGTTCAGTCACCGCATTATCAGCATTTCAGTTTCCAAAATATACACTTTCCCACAGAATATAGTCAAAATATATTTTTAGAAAAAGTTTGGATCTGTTGTGCTACCAAATAAGCTAGGTGATAATCCCGGCGTGGCTCGGACTTTTTTTTGGAATAAATTTTGCAATATCTTAAAACTTAATACACATGAAAACGCTTAAAATTAATACAGTAAAAAATCTTAATAAATATTTGAAAAAATTCTTTTAAAGGCTCACAATTTATGAGCCTTTACAAGGATGCCACTGCTAGTGTAAATAATTTCTTACTCACGTAATTTACTTTAGATGTACACTTGATATTGTTGCAATTCCTTTCTTTCTCTCGATGTCTTGAATCAAAACTTGGCCATTCATCTCTTTTTGTAGTCAAGCAATCGCCGATTCATTTGCTCTATATAGCACGGAGCTAAAGTACTGATTCCTCTGTCGTCTTTGCACTCTTTCTCAATAGTCTGCTAACTTTCAATTATCTCCAGTAGCTAATCATTTTTAAAGCTTTTCAAAAAATTCTTAAGTACTAAGAACTCTCTTTTCTAAAAGAGTTGCACAAACTTTGTCTTTCATTGTGGGTCATAAGATATATATTGTTAATCCCTGCCTAGTGTTGGTGCATTACATGTTGACACCATTGTTGATACTATTGTTGCACAAACTTTTCCTTGCATTGTTGGTCATGAGATATATATTGTTGATCCCTGCCTAGTGTTTGTGAATTGCCTATTGATACCACTGTTGATACCTACTGTTGCACAAACTTTGCCTTTCATTGTTATTCATGAGATATATATTGTTGATCCCTGCATAGTGTTTGTGAATTGCGTGATGGTACTTTTGGTGATACCTACTTGTGCACAAACTTTGCCTTTCATTGTTGGTCATGAGATATTTCTCATGAATATGCCCTGCCATAACTATGAATATCGATTTTTTATCGATAATTATTATTTTTCCGAAATCTGAGGTAGACAGTAGCCTTCATCATGCTTTGAAGGTGAAGTATGCAAAATTTCATCAAAATCATAATAAAACTGCAGATTTGTATTCAATACCCACAAACAAACATCCTTTATCTATCTATCTTCTATGTATATATCTAAGGATGTTTGTTTGTGGGTTTGTTTGTTTGTTTTTTATACAAATCTACAGTTTTATTTCGACCTTGATAAAATTTCGCATACATGACCCTCAACGCATGAGGAAGGTCACTGTCTACCTCAGACTTCGAAACAATAATGATTATTGATAAAAAATCGATATTCATGGTTATGGCAGGGCATATTAATGAGAAATGTCTCATGACCAACAATGCAGGACAAAATTTGTGCAAGAATATGTATCAACAATGGTGTCAACACGCAATACACCAACACTATGCAAGGATCAACAATATTTGTCTCATGACCAAGAATGCAAGGCAAAGTTTGTGCAAAATAGAATTCAATGCATAGAATTCCTGTTATTCAGGCTTTTCTTAGAAAAGAGAATTCTATGCATGGAAAATGATCAGTAACTGGAGATAATGAGTTAGCAGACTATTGAGAAAGATTGAAAGATGATAGAGGAAGCACTCCTTTAGCTCCGTGCTGTATTGAGCAAATAGTAAGCAAGTAAATAGTAGAATCGGCGACCAATAGACTACACAAAGTGATGAATGGCCAATTTTTGCTTCAAGACATCGAAAGAAGAAAAGAAATTGCAACAACATCAAGTGTACATCTGAAGTAAGATTACGTGAGTAAAAAATTATTTAGACTAGAAAGCATCCTTGGAGAGGTCCATCCATTGTGAGCCTTTAAAAAATTTTTTTTTGGTAAATCAAGTCCCGATATATCACCTAGAATGGATTTTTTCAGTGAAGAGGTAAATTCCTGTCTTTCGGATTTTTCTTAGAATGGATAGTCCCTTCGCTCTATATTGTAGTGATTGAATTATTATTTAACCAATTTGGAGGTTTAATTTAGCTTTTTGAAGTTGTTCTGTTAATAAAAACAAGCGTAATTATCTCGGGCAACACCAGGTCCTCTGCTAGTTATATATATAGAAGATATTTACAACAAAAAATTTAAATATTGCATAAATAAACAAAT
>JAHWFO010099963.1:84712-145641 GCA_023313115.1 Rhysida immarginata
GAAACTAGTTGGAATCTCTGTCGTCCCTATGTTATACTGTAAAGTTACTACCAATTTCGTTGATAGGAACAGTATTATGAACCCTTATCTCACCGATGTTAAATTATCCTGTTTTTTCACTACATTTTTTGTTTTAAATAATTTATGTATTCATTTGTTCAAAATAAATTTTTGATTTCCGTTTGAATTTGTGTTTGTCTGTGTTTTTTTCTTCTTTACGTCTAATAATTCACAACACAACAGATTGTTCACGTATTTAATTGTGTTTTTATTCAATTTTTACAGTTTATAAAAATTAACTTTAAGACAGAATTACAAATTGAATTTTTTCATATTAATTTGTTATTGAGTGTAACCCAACCAGTCGGTGTCATGACGATTCGACGTACGTCGTCGTTTCGCAAGGATGTTTGTTGCTCCCACGGTTCAATATGCTGGATTAACAATTAAATATTCAGGAACGTTGAGATGCTGTAATACTGCTGCGAAGTGTTCTCTGCCCCGAGGTGGGTTCTTCAATTCTGGTATAGATGATAACACGTCTTTTATTAAATGATTAATGTTTGAACCACGTATTGATTTTCCGACGACTGACACTGTCCCTTCTTTTGTCCATCGAATAACATCAGTTCTCTTACCTAGTATCTCGCGGAGCTGATCCCGTTTCGAGATTTGCTGAACTGGTTAAGACGGCACATTGGTCCCAAGTTTGTTCACAGGTGTTTTGTTACCCATGCCACCATTGTCATTCCAGTAGGGTTTTTCTTTTAAGTCTGCTGACGAATGAAATACAGGTGATAGATGAGTTGAGATGGTGATGTACAAAGGAGTCTTTCGGAAAGGGATCGAGGTGATGGTAATGGACGTATAAACGTCGACATCTGAGGCGTTTGAGGGTCTGTTTGGGTTGAAAAACTCGTCGGTTTGTACTACCTTCAGGTCTCTTTCATCTTAGATATTTTTGAAGGGGGTTTAAATAAAGGTTCTTTTTCTGATGTAATTCAAATTTGGGTTTTTTAAAATCTCGTTGGTTTGCTAATCCAGTTGTTTATTACGTTGTTTTTCTTCATCATCATCATCAACACTGCTCTTTTTAGTGTCGGATTGTTCAGGCAGTGTATGCGGTGATACAATCTGCCCTTGGGTTTGATGGAGTCTTTAATATTTGTGTGAAGGTAGTAATACGTACTTTTGCATGCTCTCAACTAATTAATTTATTCAAAATTGGACCAGCGATACTGCCTAACAAAAGGGGTAGCAGGAACCCGTTACCACGTTGATTCAGATGAGCTTTCTTTGCTATTAAAAAATTTTTTTATGAGCTAAACCTTTTATCTTCCTCAAATGCTGTCCAATGCGTGGTGTACAAGATGCTTTGTGATGCAGAATGTTATGACAGATCTCACACAACGCTTTTACTTAATTAAGACTGGCATCCTGCATTAGCACTTTCCTATGACGGGGTGCTGAGTGTTTCAAGGTGCCTAGAAAATGTCGATGTTTTACGACCAAGGGTATCATCGTTGTAACTACTCGCTGGCTGCTCGTTTTAAAAATGATTGACGCCTGGTTTAAAACTTCGTTTTATCAGCATCGATCACGATTGGTCTTTCATGAGGAAAGATCTTACTACGCAGTCTCAGAACATCAGGACAGCTCTGAGTTAAATCGAGTAGCAAATAACTATGGGGTTCTTGCATGGCGTCTTTAATGACTTCTATGAGTAAACGTCCATAACCTGTTAGCGATGCTAGCGTACGAATCTGTCCTACATCTCTTGGTGACTTTAGCAGAAAGATGAACTGGGTGTTTAAACTTATCGTGCGGATGAATTTTGAATGGGTAAAGAGGTTTTGCGTAATAAGTAACATGGAGAAATTGAGATGATGACTGTAACGCATGTAGACTTTTTCAACAATTTCATTATTTTTCACCTCATTTAATAAATTGTCTAAAATCAATAACACCTGTTCGGGAATACGCTCTTGTATCAACTTTTCGTCGGGGACTCCTGCATGAAACGTAATGTTTGAGAGGTTCAAATGTTTAACAACCGGGGGTATTAAAGTACCATAGCAGTAAATTATTTCTGTTAGTGGTGGATCTATCACCTCAACTCTATACTTTACCATTTAGGCTACTAAATTGACTTTCCGCTTCCAGAGCTACCGGCGACAAGTGCCGAAAATATTGCGTAAATTTAACAGATGCATTTATCTCCATCATGTTGTAGATGATGATGAAAAGACAGACGACCAAAATTTTTCACTAGGTTTACGGTTTCTTTGCCGAGAATTGAATGATTTCCCTCGGATTTTGACACACTTTTTATTTAATGAAATTCATCACGTACATTACTCAAGCTCTACGAAATTATTCGATGAATGGTTTGACATGACGGGTTTACAGGTAAGACGGTTTTTTGCATAGTCAAAATTTATAAAGTCTGGATTTTAAGTTGACGAAATTTCTCGTGGGACGGTTTTTTGGTATGGCGACACTGATTTGTAAGCAATTTTTGCTTGGGTGAAATTTTCTCCGAGCGTGGTTTTCACCGTGATGGAAATTCTCCGAGCGTGGTTTTCACCATGATGGAAATTCTCTGAGGGCTGTTTTCGCTTGCTCGTTATCATCTTATGTGAAAATTCAACCAAACAGATTTGTTCCTTAACACATTTTAAATACCACTCACGAACGTTTTATTTTGAAGATGGCTATACATTTTTGCATCAGTGCTGTTATCAGGGTAATAAAGTATTTCTAAAAAGGCCTCGTATCCGTTCATGCAATGTAGGGTAATCAACAACCATAATAAACATAGACTACAAAAACGCGTCAATGGTTCCTTCGGTGGCACGGTTGAAAAACGCTCCATCACTTTCGTTAAAGTGAACGTCAAAGGCAAACACTCGATAATTTTAGGATGTTATCTATATATCAATAACTTTTCGCACACGTGTTTATGGAACGGCTGTAGACTCTAAACTGAAACAAATCGATTATTGAGTTCGAAAGTCTTTCGAAGAGGAGTGACGAATGAACCAACCATCCACACTTGTGAATGCCTAGAGCATGCCATGCATACCGAGGTCCCCAGTGCCGGTTAAACCAGCATCCCAGATGATGCCCCCAAACCCGATCAACAGGCGATCCGGACTGAACACCAGACTAGATCGACAACTAGGTTTTTCATAACCATCGGTTTGGTTTGGTTTGTTTGGTATTAACGTCCTTTTCAACTGCTATGGTCATTTCAGGACGGCGTTATAGGGGCCGCAAATTTTGCCTCGCAAGGGTTCTTTAACGTGCAGCCGGCAAACGATTACACGGGACCAACGGCTTTACTTCCCTTCCGAAGGAAGTGCGTGATCTCAGGATTTACCCCTGAAAAATCCTCGTCGTCCTCGGCCGGGATCGAACCCGCGTACTCGGGCATCAGAGGCGATCACGCAACCTGCTGATCATAACCATCGAATGAGTCGGTAACACAATGGCAGCTTTCAGTGAGGAATTTTTCCAAAACCCCTCTCTAACCGCCATGTTACCGACGACTCGAAGATTCGCTACGACATTGTGCCATCTACTCTACACGATCAAATATGCTTAAAATACCGTCATGTTATGAATATTGATTTCTACTGAAATATCAATAAAGTATTACCAGAAATTTAAGACTCTATACCCTTGTACTACATGTCAGAGAAGTAATTAAGCATAGTTTTTCATGATAAGGTTGCGATCGTGAACTAATCTTACCGACTTTTTAATTAAAAGTTATAATTGAACATTGGTATATGAAACGTATTCGTATATTATAGTAGTTATATGACAAATTCTTGCCCCTAATATTAAAGCATAGTTGTTAAGAAAAAATATATAACTGCTTAATCAGGAAAAGTCAGATACCTTGCCATTGCTCTCACTGCGCCATCAATGTATCTGCAGATCACTGTACTATCTGTCCGGGTCATCAGGCGGTGGGAAGAATCACGTGACCTAAGACAATAGCGATAGCCACACAATCTAATTTATCCACTACACCTTGGCAATCGCTCTTCCACATCTAACAAGGGGACAAGCTATAACATTTGAACGGAAAGGCCTAGGGACCTGAAATTTTGTTTAATCATAGTGTGGTATTTAAAAATTTAGCTAATATATATTAAAAATTATCTAAGTCTCTCGACAGAGGCCATGCGGCCTGAATTACAAACTCGGAATTTTAGTATAGTACGAGTCTTCGTGTAGTTGTAGTGTACCTTTAGGATGTTAATATACTTAATATTAAGGCGCACTACTCAGCCAATTTTGAAAGACGGTTTAAAGTTTCGAGCACCATGCATATAGGAAAATTTTTTATCCTCGATTGTAAGTGATCTGATAGCTCAGACAGCAGCGTGGTTGCTACTCACAAGTCGAAGTGTGAGGTGGCGGGTTTGAATTCCAGTTGTAACAATTTTTTTTCCCAAATAATTATTCAATATATTATATTTACAAATTTATTTGTGACAACCAACTTTTTCACAAAATTTTCCTTTTCTCAAAATTATTATGCTTATTTTTATGTTACAAGTGTCTACGGAGTAATATAAATAACACAATTATTTTCAGCAAAATAGCCTAATATGTATGGAAAGAGGAAAAAATTCATTTCATGCAAATAGCAATATAACACAGAAGTAATAATGTTATTCAGTTAAATAAAAATGATATACAGGAATCAGAATGATAATTGTCATAGAAGCATGGAAAACAAAAGATACCACGGCAAATCGCACAACAAATAAATGAGGACTTTATACAAGAACAAGGGGTTGTATGAAAATCCATTGAAAAGCACACCTCGTTTACATTCACAAAGATTTCCCTTTCAAACCCGCCACCTCGAAAAATAAAATAAAATAGTTATTGCTTTTAAACTGTTGATTCTATACAAAATATCTTGAAGAAAATACTTTATTATTCCGTAGACACTTGTAACAATAAAAATAAGTATAATAATTTTGAGAAAAGGGAAATTTTGTGAAAAAGTTGGTTGTCACAAATAAATTTGTAAATATAATATATTGAATAATTATTTGGGTAAAAAAAATTGTTACATCTGGAATTCGAACCCGCCACCTCACACTTTGACTTGTGAGTAGCAACCACGCTGCTGTCTGAGCTATCAGATCACTTACAATCCAGGAGGAAAACTTTCCCCCATGTATGGTGCTCGAAACTTTAAACCGTCTTTTTTCAAAATTGGCTGAATAGTGAGCCTTAATGTTTAAGTATATTAACATCCTAAAGGTACACTACAACTAGACGAAGTCTCGTATTAAACTAAAATTCCGAGGTCGTAATGTCCCCTTGTAAGTGCCATGTCTGGAGAAAGAAAATGGTTCGTTTGTTGATTGGTCGAGAAATTACGTTACTCGCTCTGTGGAAGAGTGAACATGGCGCACTCGCATCGCATCATAGAAAAATGCCACATGTTAAGCATTTTTTTCTTTGCATCGAACAGCTAATATGAGATAGGATAAATATTATGAATGACGACGACAATCTGCAATTCAAGAAACGCCACATTACCTTTAAGTATATTAGATCACATGCAGTATTGCCTATCAATGCCTCCACCTCCCACCCTCCCCAAGCATATTTACTCGTTCTGCTCTGCTTGCTTCGCTATATATTGGCTCTTTTGCAGATTATTTCATGTAAATTTATCGCAGTTTTTACAATTAATATTACACACTTGGAAAAATTACAATTACTGTTTATTACAATTAATAAAACCGCTGTAATAATAATGGCTTCGAACAAAATATTACTAATAAAGAAATATAACCAATGTTCATAATAATAATGAAGTATAAAGCCAATATGTGAAGATAATATTAGCTATGAAGCCGTATAAATTCATAAAAATGTAATAAAATAAAAATCAAATATATTTTATTATAAATATTATATAGAATTTCAATGCTATTATACTAGTTGTAGGCGTCTCTGTAATTTTGTGCAATCGTTGTAATAATTTTCACTTTATTACAATATCTTATGAATTCTTACCATCATATATAAAAATCCATGTTCAGAAAATGCTCTTGTATATCTACACTTAATAAGTTTTCGTCTGATATAAGTTGTTTAATTTGATTATTGACCGACCAAAGGTGGCCAATGTGTTCGTTTCCCCAAATCAGAACTTTTTTTTTACGGAATTCGACGTCAAGAAGATATCATGGAAGAAGTTGCATGCGAAGCTCCCGAGAAATTGTGAAATAAAAAATACACTAGGGATCCTAGTGGATGAGTCGAATCGTAATGAAGCGAAAGTGAATCTATTGCACGTCACTCCTTTCAGAGTCATTGAAAGGATAGGTACTTTTCCTGTAGTCTGTGGTCAGGAATTAAATTGACACTTAGTTGTGGACGAGCAATCGCCAAAGGGGACAGTCTGCTGGTAAGTAACTCTAATGTCTGCCTTTCAACTGTATAACTCTTCTTTCATCGAAAATTTTATTCTTAACGTCCAACATCGACATGGACAGTACACGGAAGGAAGATTCTAAACGAGCAATCTATTGCAATTTTCGAATAGAAAGGAAATTAGAAAGGAAAGGAAATCTATTGCATCTAGGGAGAGGGCATGGCAACAATTAAAATAACAACGGGGGGGGGGGTTAAAGGAACAGCGGAAGTTGACCCTAATTCGACTCATTCACTGCAGGGAATTGGCGCTGTTATTATTTCACTGATTTAGCATTGGAACTGTTACGAGCTTCGCTTCTCATTCTACTTCTTCCATGAATATATGTTGAAATTTTGAAGGAAAAAAATCCGTCTCTATCTTCGTATGTTCGTACTTATGTGGCCAATTTTGTGCAGCTAACTCCTCTGAGAATGCAAATAGCAGAAACAAATAAAATTAATACAAACTTAGAGGGTATCTTAAACTGTATCTTGACGTATTTTTATGACAATTGATCAACCTTTTTAGAGATATTAAGTTTTTTCTTATACTGAAGAAACGGCTGTAGCATTCATTCCAGCAAGGAAAAATCATGTATTGACTCCTCTCAATATATTTTATTGAAATTCAATGTGGAGTCATTATGAGAATACATGTATAAGGTTTTAAGGTCCTCCCCTCCAAACACGTATTTAAGTGTATTTTAATTCCTGACCACAGACCACACAATGGTTTGAGGAGAAGTACTTATCGTATCATTGACTCTGACTTAACCATGGAAGAAGTGACGTGCAATAGATTAACTTTCGCTTCATTAACACTCCAAAGATGGCGCGCGGTTTCAGGCACTGCATCACAACATTTTTGTGTATATCTTCTTATGAATTTAAAAGAAACAAATGACCACTTCTGTATTCTCCCAACTTGAACCCTTCTAGAAGTCAGTATGTCATAATCCATGATTTCTTCTCTTGATTCACATTTATAGGACGTGCAGTCTCAGGGACTGCGCGCCACCAACTACGTCACTAAAATAAATTGATGTCAAATAAATTGGTGTCAATTATCAACTATTTTATTTTAAAAAATGCCTTTCCTGAAATATTCATGTCTAATGTTGACGGAAAAAGAAGGGTTTTAAATTTCTTTCTAAAAGTTGCATTTTTTTTAGATAATATTGAAAAATTTTTGAGATGTTCTGTCAATAAAGAGGTAAATTAAGTGATGGATAAATAATATTCATGAATTCCATTTCTGAACGTTAAAAAAGTAGTTTCAAACTGCGGTCTCACAGACCGCGCGTCGCCACCCGCGTTACAAACACTCACGCCACCTCTGGAGTGTTAAGAATCGCACACTTAGGTTTCACAATTTCTCGGGAGCTTTGCTTTCCATTCTAATACTTTCATGACCCTTAACCTAACGAAGTCACAGCTTAAGTTGCTTGTAGCCATCTGTTGTTTTTTTTCTAAACAAAAGTTTACCTTGGCCAACTAAAGAGAGTTTACCTAGATCTCGGCTTCTAGACATTATATCACAATAAACCATACACCATTTTTGAGTTACTCCCAAAATAATGCAATCTTGAAAACTGCGTTAATTTTCGTGTAATACTTTTTGCGTGAAGAGGTTACAAACAAACATACAGAGAGCGAGACAAAAATTCTAAAAATGATTATTTTGGCTTCTTTTAGTGCTAGTAAGACCTGTCATAGAAGATTTTTTTAAATATTTTTTAAATATAGACATCAGGTCGGCTACAGTTATATTATGGAAATATTACAATGACAATTTTAATATGAACAAAATTCATGCCACAAGGTATAGAACATCTGCTAATTGAATCTTTGGGAAAAAACACTACAGTTGACTGCAATTGTCACCACTCATATTATACAAGAGTTCTATGCATGACAAATATGACGTACCACCTAATGGTCATGCAAAGACATAGTAGTCAACCTGCTCCGACCTGATAGAAATTATAATGATATAGGGAATATTTTACGATTGTCAGCTGTTGTTGCACCACCTTCATACGATTTATCAATGCTTTCAAATTCATGTTAAGAAGCCTACAGTCATTAAGTCGTTCGAAGATTAAATATTTTAGATTTTTTATTCATTTTATATTCTTAATTAAGCTATTGCTCCTGCCAAACATTAACAATAAATATAAATACTTCACAAATGTAAGGATATTCTTTTTTTCAATTGAATTTTCAGATGCACCTCGTACATTATAACAGTCGTTACAGCGATTTGAAAACAGCCCTGAAGAATAGAGATGGCATAGCAGTTGTTGGAATTCTTTTTGAAGTAAGGGAAATGTATCTTTGCATTATTTACATTCTATTCGAAATACAATTCCACTTTAAGTTTCCATTATGAAAACAAGGTTCTTAAGCTAAAAAAATATAATTTAAAAATATATATAAAACTATTTTACGATGCAATTTGTTACAATTTTTTTTACTAATTATTACAGCAATAAACTTTAATTTTTACACGAGAAGAAATATACTACATAGATATGCAAACCAAATGATAAATAATATTCATATTTCAGTAATTTATATAATAGGTCTATATAGAGTTTCATTGGAAACTAGCTGATAACCTGGCAATGACCAATAATTTATCTATCCCAATCTTCTGTTAGACAAAAAAGGAATAATCTCGCTCTGTAGTGTAAAATCGAAGTAAATTGCAGGTATTTAAAAGTATAAGTAAGGTAAAGTAAAGTCTTTAAAAGAAATATTATACAACTTATCTCAAAACTTGATACTGTAGTAAACAACATTTTTAGTTTCACCTCTAGCAGCAAGAATCAATAAATTCTTGGGTGAACCCACCCTTGAGCAAGCACCATAAAGTTGTTCATGGGAAAAACATGATGATCTCAAATCCACTCTGCAGTACGTAATACACGGTCCCACGACTGTCGAAAACGCAAGTCTCGCAAGAAAATTGCAATCTCTTAAAGGTTAAATGGAGATCTGTCTGAATGAGTAGTATCTGTCACGCAAAAGTTATGAGCGCAGTGGAAAAATATAAAATGTTAATAGTAAACAAAGACACAGAGCATAACTTTAGGTAATAACTATTAAACAAAGTAATTTATTGACAAATAATGATCGAATGTACAAACAAACAGGAAAGAATGTAATTAAAGTTAAATATGATATTTTAAATTTAGTACATTCCTACGTGACCTCCGCATAAGCGCAGAAACTCACGCAAAGTGCAAAAGCACACACAAAAACTGCCGAAGTATTGCGTTACTGCAATATTCGGTTTCTGCTGCAAAATTTTAATGGGAAGAGCCGCGGAGTGGTATGCTATACGTTTGCCAAACCGACGTTGCCTTCCACTATAGAATCTTGCTTCCAATGAGGTTTAACTAAAGGATTAATGGCTATACTGAACGCAACACAGAGAGCGTTCACGCTTAGCGTTTGATGCCTGGATCGATCCCACAGGGAATCTATCAACGAGAAAAAAAAATAAACAGTTTACAACCGTTGACGATATAAGACCAAACGCAAAATAAGCCTAAGCCTAATTAACTTCACTGGACTAATAAACAATGAACAAGTAACCCTCATAATTGCGCTGCCCAGGAAATGGGAAAATTGTATTATTTTTTTTCCACAAAAAATTTTTCTATACTTCATATAAACCTAAACGCATAGGACTGGAATAATCTCACAATTGGCGCGCATAGAAATTTTCCTTTAACGGCAGGCGGGACAATTATGAGAGACATTGCGTGACCTGACAGAGCCAGTCAAAAAGGATAGAAAACATGGCTTACCTGTCGAGTGGGAAGAAGGCGCCGAGACTCTCCTGTATGAAGGCGGCAATCGTCCAGGGAAAGACTCCAGTCCACTTTTGGTCCTGGTCTTGACTTTTGCTTCCGGCTGGGATTAACTCTTCTTCATTAATCCAGCGTGGCAACCCTTCCACGACGACTAATGTGCTGACAGACAAATGGAGCAGACTCGACCTCTGAAAAATGGCGAACGGACAAGACTTTTTCCAGCCGAGTCCTAATTGCTTCTCTCTGAAGTCGGGCTCGCTGACGTGGCTGCTAGCTGCACCGTTGGCGGGCTGGAGGATCGGTGAAAGTTCGTACTCAGTCGTTAAATCCGATTCGGGGTTTCCTAATGCTAAAACTTTGAAAACATCGTTATGAGAAAAAGTTTCGCATGACTCAATATCCGACGCACATGTCTTAGCCGCGAGAGAAATGCTTTCTCTCTCCGTAGGAATTTTCATTCGTGGCTGTCCCTTCAATGCATATGACGGATTCCCATTAGTCTCAATGTTATCAAGACTTGAAATAGCGTCCAAGTTCTGCTCAGGCAACCTTCTCCTTTCAATCCCACGGTCACTCTCCCCAATCTTTGTTTCCCGCCTCGCCGTATTCGTCTTGCGCATGCCAACGCGCCGTTTCCGCCACTTCCGCGCTTCTTTTACTCCACAAGAGAGCTCACAATCTAAGCTCGCGCAGTTACGCCTCGAGCCGCCACCTTGTGGCGCAATTCGAACTCCGACATTATTATTTAACTGATCGGATCGGTTAATAATATCGGAGCCCGAACATGTCGCAAAACTTTGTGACAGTATCCATGGGATAAAAACTGTTTCATCCTCTACTCTTTCTGTTAAGATAATCACTTCAATTACATTGCCCAAAATGTTTTTTAAACACAGCCTTGTATTATTGCGAAATTTGGTGAGTCGAGGTTTTATAGTAAAATAATTGGAGATCCCACTTTAAGTAAAAGATTCTGTGGTGGCAGTCTAGCCGGATCAAATGAGCTTAAGAACTTATCTGGGAAACGGACAACGTCATCGGCATATAAAAGGCATCGATAGATTTGTATTAAGTGCCCACACATGGCAAGTATTAGGTTGTTTATTTCTTGGACATCTTCATTTTCAGTAGCAAGATTTGCCATGTCTTCTTTTTAAACTCTCTTGCAACCAGTTGAGAACTGTGATAGTGTTTTAGGAATTAGCCTGATAACCCGCATCTATTAGCTCTGCAACGGACGACAATAGATTATAAAAATTGCCAGAAGACTCAACTGCCAATCTATCTTTTATGACCTCCATTAGTCTGTTTGGGAAATTTTCAGCACGGTCATATTCCAGATGTACTCTCGTTTTGCTTAAACGTTATATTTTGCATATGCTTCCATAAAAATTAATGTTATCCTTTGCTTAAACATGGTGTTGATTTTGGGATGAAGGGCAGAGTTTACGAAAGTCTGCAGAGAGGAATACCAGAGCTCCTCCCATCAGATGGATGTTTCCTTTCAGATCTATTAGAGTGACATCATGGGCGTCAAGAGCTTTCTTCTAAGTCATGGTGCAGTAATTCCATATGATTAATTTTGTACATTCATCCAAAAAGCACATTTTCATATCCTCGCGCGCTGCTGTACTGTCTCTGAAGCTCTAGATGTAGCAGCGTCATCGCGTTGGTCGCTGGTCCTCTATTCTTCTCCTCGGGAGATTTTTGTGTACACATTTGTTTAAATTTTAGCCTTTGATTGTTTTTGGAAATATATAAAAGAGTACAAAAAACGCTATTTTGAAACTAAATTAAATTTTTGATGCAAAATAGGAAAGAATTGCACAGCCTGGATTCGTATCAGGTAGATTCGGCTCATGTCACCAACACTTCGAAAAAATGCACCATTGCAGTCATGAAATTGGCGCGGTGGTGCAATTGCTTAGTACGTCAGTGGCATGAGCCGAAGGTTCCTGATTCGAATCCAGGGCTATGGAATTTTCCAATGGAATTTATTTATTTATTTATTTATTTTATTTTAAGAAAATAATACAAAACAACCACCCAAGGCCAGTATGGCCGAGGCCGACGAGGTAGGTCCCTGGGTGGGTGGTTAAAACAATAAATGACGGCAAAATTTAGGGATGTAACAAAAACAGAACAAAACAAAAAAAAAAGAAGAAAGAAAGGAAAAAGAAGGAAAAAAGAAAAAGGAGAAAGAAAGAAGGGAAAAGAAGAAAGCGGAGAGGAAGAAAAGAAGAGAATAAGGATGAAAAGAAAGTCAAATAACCTATCTTAAAAAATTCAATAATCTGGACTTAAAAATGGCTGTGGACGGAGAAGAACGAATATCAGGAGTTAAGTTAGACCAAAGTTTAAGACCGGAAGTGGTAACACTCCTAAGGTGATATAGACGAGTTATCCGAGGTAAGACAATAGAATTATGGTGACGGGTTTTGTGAAGTGGGGAAGGAGCAAGAGTAAACAAAGAATGAGGAATCGAAGTACGTAAATGGTTATTAAGAGCTTTAAAAATAAAAATAGCTAAGTTAAGAGTGTAAAGTTGATAAATAGGTGTTATTCCGACGGAATTAAAAAATTGAGAAACAGAATGAGGTTTACGGAGTTTTAACAGTATCCGAAGGAACCACTTTTGAAGACGGTATAGACGTAAAAGATTAAATTTAGAGGAAGAGCCCCAAAATTGAATCCCGTATAAGAGCATGGATTGAATTAATACATGATAAAGCAATAATAAGATAGAAGGGGGAAGATACTGGAGCCGAGAAAAAAGACCAAGACGATAATTAAGTGTAGATGCTAAAAAGGTAATATGAGAGTCCCAAGATAGATTATGTGAAAGGTAAATACCCAGATATTTAAACGATTTTGATGGGGTAATAATTCGGGAGTAATAATTAAGCGTGAAATCAGGAATATCAAATTTTTTGTTTCGTTGAGAGAAAATGATATAGGTAGTTTTATCAAGATTCAGCTGCAAGTGGTTAGTACTGTTCCAAAGGTATAGTTTATGAAGCGTAATATTAAATTCATGTTTGATAGATAAGAGTGATGAGTCTGCTATTGATAAAGTGGCATCGTCGGCGTATAGAATAAGAGATAAAGGAGCTAGAAAAGAAGCGAGATCATTAATAAATAAGTTGAAAAGAAGAGGAGATAAAATTGAACCTTGGGGGACGCCTACATTCCGCGAAATTGTATCTGATGAAATATTAAATAAACATAAAGTGTATTCTCTATTGGAAAGAAAGCTTTTTAGCCAATCTAACGGTGGACCATAGATATTAAAGAAATGAGAAAGCTTAAATAGAAGGAGCTTATGGGGGATAGAATCAAATGCCTTAGAGTAATCAATGAATAAGGATACAACAAATTTGTTATTAGTCATATTGGAAATTATAAACTCGGTTGACTCGAAGCACGCTGTAGTTGTGCTGCGCTTAGGGACAAAGCCATGCTGCGAGGAAGAAAGGAGATTATTCGAAGAAATATAAGAGGAAAGACGAGAATAAAAAAGACTTTCGAAAATTTTAGAAAATGATGGTAGAATTGAAATGGGACGATAATTAGAAAAGTTAGACGAATCGTCTTTTTTGTAA
Organism: Rhysida immarginata; assembly: GCA_023313115.1. Classification (NCBI taxonomy): domain Eukaryota; kingdom Metazoa; phylum Arthropoda; class Chilopoda; order Scolopendromorpha; family Scolopendridae; genus Rhysida; species Rhysida immarginata. The sequence goes on from JAHWFO010099963.1 coordinate 98,598, forward strand.
ATTGGAATTATTCTAGCAATCCGAAGACAAGATGGGAATAAACCCTGGGACAGTGAGATGTTAAAAAGCAAAGTGAGAGGGATTGCAAAGCCAGAGGAAGCAAAGATAATTATATTCGATCGAATGACCAGGGGATCAGGATAACTAGAAGGCTTAAGGTGCCGAATAGAAGACAATACTTCATCGGGAGAAGCAGGAGGGATAATACATCAATAATTTAACATCTGAGATATAGCATATGGTTAAACGCTTAGCCCATGTTGAGCTATTCTTTAATAAGAAAGAGTGACACTGAGCAAATAAAATCTATTGTTTCACCAGTGGCGTGAATGCTTTTTGGAGCTGAACAGAGACACGTGTATATACTTTGCCTCCTCTAGAGAGAACAGTGATTTGCTGGTCATTATAATAATTCTTGGAAAGAAATATTGTATTACCAACACAAAAGACTACTCTATTATTGCATCCATCATGAAAGTATTATTGCATCATCAATACATCGGTTTCCATGGTAACAATATTTCACGCAAAAGATTGACATTGATACCGGTTTATATGTCACCCTATACACACTTACCTGAAGGCGCACTAAGGGTATCTTATCCCAATAGTATTTTTTCTATATAGTAAGTCACTTGTGTGTCAAGATTGGTTCCATTTGCACCAGACGTTTCAGAGTTTTGCCTGAACATATAAAGTGCTACCCAAAATATCCCAGATTTTAAATATTCCGCCCAAACCAAAAACAGTACGAGGTTCTGCCGTTACATATCTCTTGGTGCACCTTTTAGCTACGACTATGCCAAGTTTCTTAATCGTAAGCTCATTTCTTTGAGAGTTTTTGCTGTTTATGTTACAACATGTTCTTGTGCAAACGGATCGACTTGTGGAAGAAGAAATTCTGATTGCTCTACTATGAAAATACACCCGCATGCGCTTCGCTTGTTAAGAAGGTATTCCTGGCATAGAACAACATGCCAACGATCCGCCATCTTCCTTACTCTCTTGACCTAGATCCCTCGACTTCTACCTCTTTCCTAAGATGAAAGGGCCACGTTTTGCCTCCATTGAAGATGTCCATTTGAAATCACAACTGGTCTTGAATATCCCACAGCGTTTGGACTTCCAGGAGTGCTTCCTAAAATAGGAAAAATTGCTGGGATCATTGCATACGTGCTGAAGGTGTTTATTTTTGTCACAAAGTGTTGCGACATACACGGGTCCCAATATTCCTAGCAAGCGTCGTCTGCTAGAAAGTAATGATGGAGTTCGTGAGGCGACATCACTCGAGGCGATTAAGAACATTTCTAACCAAGCCTCTGACAGGAGCGTTCTTGCGAAAGCTAGTTAATGGAAACGGCGTAGGCAGCGCAGGCGCAAATGAGAAGACGGGCCGAATTATATAAGCTACGTCTTAAGGGAAACAAAGTTACAGAATTTGTAACCAAATTTAGGTTTTATGCAATGGTCTGACCGACTCAACCTAGTCGGAGAAACTAAATTTCTTTCTCCAGGCCATTCCAGATAAACTAGCAGCCCAATTACGTATGAAAGCAGGGCTTTCCATGGAAGAGGCTATTGAATTCGTAGAAAAATGGTTCAGGGCACACGATTTGCCGGATTCGTTAGGTGGTGAACCGATGCAAGTGAAATAGGAACCAGCAGAAAAATAGAAATAAGGCACGCTCTGTCAAGTGCTTTAGCTGCGGGAAAAGTGGATATAACTCCACATTCTGTAAAAACAAACAGAAGACCAATACCACGGAACAAACTAGTTTTCTGCATGCTGATACGCAACCAGAGCTGTGCATAGTTCAACTAATAATTAAAGGCGTTAAGTGTAAGGCTCTCATTGATACTGGGGCATTAGAAAGATACATGGATGAGAAGCTAGCTAAACAATTAAATCTTAAATTAACGGATGTTTCAGTCCAAAATAAATCCGCATCCTTCGCAGATGGGAGGACCATAGCCATAGTTAAGTCAGCTATGCTCGTAGCGGCTAAAAGCGGTAAATATGCGGATAAACTAAACTTTAACATTGCCCACCTAGGGAATTTCCATATGATTATGGGTCTTAAGTCGATCCAACGAAAGAAAGTATTCTTTGACTGGAATTCGAAACGGTGCGCTGTAGTTCAGCAGAGCAAAAAGATTTGGTTGCAGCCATAGAAGCGCCAAGAAATGGAGGCCATATCCGCACTGGATTTATGCCAAGTGTTTAACTCGCCGCTTTAGCCACTGACTAAAGATGAAGAAGAGGAATTGGAACATACGGTGACTCAATTATTAAGTAAGCACCTTATCAAACCCTCGACTTCTTCGTTTTCCTCTCCAGTTCTGTTTGTCGTTAAGAAAGACGGCGGGCTTCATATGTTAGTTGATTATCGTAAATTAAACAAGATGACGTAAGATAATAATTACACCATACATCGGACCGACGCGCTTTTGATAAGCTTAAAGGGACGAGGTATTTTACGAAGCTCGACGTCCTTCAGGCATATCATTAAATCAGAGTAAAACCGGCGCATACCAAGTTTACGTCATTCAAAACCCCATTGGAATCTTGTGAGTTCAAAGTAATGCTTTTCGGTTTTAAGGGAGCCGCATCAACGTTCACGAAGGCCATGAACGAAGCCCTATGGGGACTGCTTAACAAAGAAGCAATAGCACATTTTGATGACGCCTTGGTATTCGCAAGACTCTAGCTGCATTGCGTAAACGAACGCGTAAAGTTTTGGAAAGGCTAAGGCAGCACAGATTCTTTCTAAAAAAAAGTAAATGCGCATTTGGCGTGGCTAGATTAAACTATTTAGGGTTCCAATTCTCGGCGAAGGGGAAAGGATGCGAGGAGCGTCTCATACAGGCCATTAAACAATGGCCCTGGCCTAAAACAGTAAGACAACTAAGGGCATTTATAGGCACCATCCAGTTTTACAGGGCATTTATAAAGCGCTATGTGGAGGTAGCATCCCCGTTATTCGATTTGTTACGTAATGGAGAATTATTTAGGTAGGGAGGACGACAAGAAAAAATATTTAAAACATAAAAATAGTCCGCCCATCCTTAAAATTTTCGACGAGTAACGAGCATTACACACAATGTGCGATGCCTCCGATGAAGCGATAGGTGCCGTGGCTCTTCAACAACACGGAGATAAAATGATGCCGATAGCATCTGAGTCCGGGAGATATCGTCCGGAGGAGCGAAATCAGTCCATCTATACCAAGGAGTTATTGGCAGTAGCTCATGTCACTCGTCACTGGAGACACTATCATCTCCAGCAAGCGCAATCTATTATTTATTCCGACAATCAGTCGGTAACCAGACTGTTGAATCAGCCATGGCTAACACGTCTGCAGGCATTATTAGTACAGTATTTAATGGACTATAGAGTATCATTAGTCTATATCAGATCCAATAATAATGTCATAGCAGATGCTTTATCGAGATATTTCTCCAAAGGTGATGAGACAAAGGAAAATTTGGTGTAAAGTCCATTGCAGCAGGTGGCGAGTGTGTCACAAAGTGTTGCGACATACACGGGCTCCAATATTCCTAGTAAGCGTCGTCTTCTAGGAATTAATGATGGAGTTCGTGAGGCTACATCTCTCGAGGCGATTAAGCACATTTCTTACCAAGCCTCTGACAGGAGTGTTTTTACGAAAGCAAGTAAACGGAAATGGCGTAGGCAGCGCAGGCGGAAGCAAGGAAATGGTCTCTCGGTGCGGGAAAGAGAAATCGGGGAAAGAGTGACGGGCTTTGAAAGTAAAAGGTCGCATCATAAGAGGCTCCTGGACTTTTGGAGTGTGCGGACGACATTGCATTGGATACAGCAGATAGCCAGTGTAAAAGCGTGGCTCTCGCGGAAGAGAGAGAGCGAGCTGCGGCCGTGGAAGACAGCATGGAAAGAACGGACTGCTGTGCGCCTATGTTGCCATATTCTAATGTTGTGCTTCCCATTTAATACGTTGGACAGTTAGCTACGGAGAACGAACATTTCCCCGACAGTGAATTTGGCTCCGAACAATTTTCTATCCGTCTTGTGTCGTCAACCGCTTCGCTGGAACCTGCGAGAGAACGCCCGCGTTCGTGGCCATTAGCCCACAGCTGCCACGTTGACCTCGTGCTTGAGAGCTAATGTTCCAAAAATTCGATAGCATGCTTGTTGGAATGGAGCGAGGGGTGTAGTAAAAAACTAATAGTAAACACTCACCTCACTCGTTGTGAAGAAATTTCCGGCAAGAAACAATACGTAACTGGTGGCTCGATGAGGCGGGTGATTAGGCATCCAGTACGCTGCTGTAGGTGCCGAGGGATTTCAAATGTGCTCTATGGTATTCATCCATTATTTATTATCCAAGACGACAGATCTTGCCTGGTTAAGGTTGAGACGTCGGCTCTTCAAGTCGTCTTTCATCTACTTCGCCCACATTTTCACTGGGGTGCTCTGTGTATTTCTCCATTAGGTGGCTCGTCGTCTTCAAAGGAGTCTGCGTGGTATTCTGTTCGTGTCCATTCTGCACGCGTGGTGAAACCATCTTAGCCTTCGCCTCGGGATTGCATCGACGATGGCAGGTTGCTCTTGACATCTTGCATTTATGATGTCATTAGCGATGCGGTTGTGAAGTGAGATGCTCAAGATCTGCCGCTAGAATCGCATTTGGAATATCTCGAGTTCGACGAGGCATATTAAAATGTTTTGATGCAGAGAGTATAGCACCGTGCTTCAGTTTACCATCTTTGCAAGGTTGTAAAACATTGAATAACAGCATTGCTCTTGCAATTTTTCAGTTCTGTCTTTTTACTGTTAACTTACAAATTATCAGTCATTATTTCAATTTTACACCCAAAAACTGGTGTATTTAAGGAAATGTCAAATTTTTAAGATTTGTGAAATAAGCCTACTCTTCCATTAAAGGCAATCAAATAATTTTGCTAGTTGATTTAAAGCAAGGTGACCTAGCAACAGTATATCAATAATCGCACAATGATTAACTCAATTAAATACATCTTTATTTCAATTAAGGATACACTATATTGCCAAAAATGACCGGAAACTTTCGATTTTAAACGTTTTGTCGAATTTCCAGAAAAATCCTTGACAATTTTAGGGTGTAAAGAGCATGTTACTCTTCATATACTTCAGCAAAGGTTTTGTCCCGAAGGCAAATAAAGGGGCCAGCAACAAATTAAACAAAAAATAATGTTTGGGATCTCCCTGTAAAAAATAATGCTTGAAATGCGTTGATGCCGTATTACCGGGTGGGCAAGAAATAACGTGAAGTGTTCAGAGCTCGCTAGCGGGAATTCTATTAGGCAAATAGCAGTACATTTTGGTGTATATACTTAGTGGAACATGCAGTTTCGATTTCTGCAAAAAAAAAAAAAAAAATAGTGCCAAAAGTCGCCATAGGGGTCGCTTAATTCAAGAAAACAATGAATACATTTGCATAAGCGCGTTCCGTGTTGAGCAATCATGACAATAAAAGACAAGGCTGAGGATTTCCCATCATTCACGAACGAATGGCCTGATGACGACGCTTACTCTGCCTGAATGAATTTAATTTAAACTCCACTTAAAAATAAAAATTAAAAATAAAAAGGATAAGAATTTAATCCAGGAGTAATTTAATGCGTCAAAACAATTCCATTATCATTGAAAACAAGCAGTTATATTCCTGCCTTCCCTAAATTACAACAATGTGACAAAGCCAACATGAAAGTAAAATTATCTGGCAAACTAAAAAAGGACTAATAATAATAGGGACTTAAAAATAATGATAATGATATTTAAAAAATTACTACGTAGCATAACTTCGAACGTTCCAGTGTAGTTTAAAAGTCCACAGTCCTGTCAATAATTGCACTTTTCGTGGATTCGAAAATTCATTGTTGACTCGGCGATTTTTTTAAAATGACGTACATAAAATGATGAAATTTTGAAATTTAGAAATCCTGAGGAATTTTCAATTCTGAAAATGAAATAAAAAGTCCGAAATATTTTAAATAAAAATCGATGATATGAAAAGTGAAAATCCAAGATGAAGGCCAGTTAATTTTCATGATAATATAATGAGATAAAAGTACATAAGTATAACGTTTTTGAGTATGTACTCATCTTCAGAAAACCATATGGGAGAAATGATTCTGAGAAACAAAAATGAAAAACTAAAAAAATATATACAAGAAAAACTGAGGTATATCCAAGACACGGAAAGAATGGTCACATGATCATCCAGTTTTCATCCAAATCATGTGATGCCGTGGCCAGTGTATGCTCAGATTGTTTAATAAAAAAGGCCTCTTTAATCAATATTTTATTTAATTGTTTCTCTTTGGCCAAAATACGGATCCCACCCCAATTTACCCTATGCTCTGTATCAAAACAGTGTCTGGCCACAGCATTATCAACATAATTCAATCGGGTCGGTCTCTCATGCTCCTCCAAACGTGAAATAAGAGAACGACCCGTCTGCCCTACATATTTTGCATCACAATCATTGCAAGATATTTCATACACCACCTACATAGTATCCACCAAACCCCGAATAAAACTGAATAAAACTGTAGATTTGTATGAGAAACCAACAGAAAAAAACCCCACAAACAAACATTCTTCTTTATATACAGGGTGTTTCTAAATTATCTCCTGTATTATACATGTTTATTACTCAAAAACTATTACAAATTTTAACGTGATTTATTTATTCACAAAGAAAAATTCAAAAAGTTTCTTTACCTCGAGTGTGTTGATAATGAAACACGCAGTTGGCGCGTGGTACCATTGTTGGCACGTTGTACTATTTTTAACGAGACGCAGTAAACAATGGCAAGTGTTCAAGAAAAAGCTCAATGCGTGTTATGGATTGTGGAATTTAAGTTAATGATTACAGTTCAGAGAATGTTCAAAACAAAGTTTAAAAAGGATCCTCCAAATCATAAGTCAATGAAGCTATGGCATGAAAAATTTTAAACACAGGCAGCCTGTTTCACAAAAAAAAGTGCTGGTAGACCTTCAGCGACACCACAGAGAGTAGAAAAGATCAGGGAGGCGTTCAATCGTAGTCCCCGTAAATCACTTCGCCAAGTTGCTTGTCAACTGGATAGCCAATGACATCCATACATAAAATAGTGAAGCATATCCTCTAGAAATACTCCAAAAATCGCCAATGATCCCACCTTCCTTAAGGACATTCTGTTCTCTGATGAGGCAACAGTCCATTCTTTCGGAGCAGTAAACCGACAAAACTACCGCATATATTCTAACGGAGCATATACGCGACATCCCCAAGGTTAACGCTTGGAGCGGTTTAATGCATGAGCGTGTAATCGGACCTTTCTTTTTCGCTGAAGACAACATTACCGCTGCAACCCACCTAGATATTTTTTGTTTTTTTTATTAATTTAAAATTCAATACATCCATCCAGTGCCTTGAGGCCTGAGGCCGACGAGTTGGGTCCTGGATGGACCTGGATTAAAGACTGCTATCTGATGGTCACAGCAGCCGCGGGGTTGATGATCGTGAGCCGCTGATGAGTCACCTATCCAGTTACTAGCCGTGCCTGGTGGTGCTTAACTTCATAGAAGTTGTGTTTCAGTTAAAGCACAACAGGCCACGGCCTCCTCCTGGAGAATCACCTAGTACTATTATTTATTGTATTCCAGGGTTTTAGTGTCTCGTCTTTCTCTCATATATATCCGTTTATGATTCCACAAGTGTAAGAACTGCAGTCCAACATAATCTACCAACAAGATGGAGCACCTCGTCATTGGGGCCTGCAAATTAGGCAGTGGCTTGATACGAACTTTCCAGGACGATGAATTGGAAGGGATGGGCCCACCCGCTCACCCGATGCAAACCCTCTGGAATTTTTCTTCTGGATATATGTGAAAGATGGAGTGTACAAGACCAATGTTGATGGTATTGAAACTCTCAAGAACAGAATAAGAAAGTGTTTTAGCTTTTCTTTGTGATTAAAAAAATCACCTAAAATCTGTAATAGTTTTTGAGTAAAAAACATTTATAATACAAGAGATAATTTAGACACACCGTGCATACACAAGCAGAGTCAGCTGGCATTGCACGGGTTAATTACAGTTCTAGGAAAACAGAAAAAAGTCATGAAGTTAAATAATATCTCAAATTGGTTTTCAGTAATGCTACAATTTCCTGCTGTAGACCAAGCTCCCGTTGTTCAGGTGTTTCCAATGCCGGATAAATTTTAAGTCTTCTCTGACCAATGCTCATTCATTTCTTCGGCAGCATTCCGATAGATGCGACTTAAAATGTATACTTCCAACGATTACTGTAGAGTACTATGTAAATTTGAAGTGGTGAGTTGATATATGCTCTGTTATCGCTTATGTCAACTGCCGCCCGAGCGAAGGACTGCTTCCTCTATCTCCTTTCTACTCTTTCTTAATAGTCTGCTAACTCTCTGTTGTGTCCAGTTATTTATCATTTTTAAAAGTTTTCAAGAAAACGTTAAGTTCTGAGAATTCTCAATTCTAAGAAAAGCCCGAACAACAGGACTTCTATGCATTGTTAAAAATTGAACTTTAATTATAAAGCCTTGCATTATTGGTCACAAGAAATATATTACTGGTCCGGGCAAAATGATTTTGAATTGTGTGGTCACACCATTGTTGTAAGAATAAATGAACTACTCTTTTGCCACAACAATGAAATAATAAAAAAATACAAACTTATACTGGAAGATCTTTTCCGAAGCGATTGCTACCATCGTTCAGCAGTCCAGGAGTCCCCTAGTTCGAAAACCGACGAGTGAACTGCCTGTTTAGTGAAAACTAGACGTATTTATAAGGAACACTAATCAATCCATATAATAATCGAAAGACTGTAAGAAGCCAATTTCGTTGGTTAGGTATTCGGGTTAGCCATTGAATTAATGAGGTATCGTTAATCGGCCCCATATCTAGGCTAAGGATCGGTGTTTTCTCTGCCTGATATATCGCAATGCTTTCAAAAAGGTCCAGGAGTTGCCTTTTATTTATTGAGGATATCAACTTTACATTATTAATAGGAAAATCGTGGCTACCTCGTATCGTGAATGGATACCTCGTTAATTCAATGGCTAAGCCGAATAACCAACCAACGAAATTGACTTCTTACAGTCTTTCGATTATTGTCTGGATTGGTTAGTGTTCCGTATAAAAACGTCTATTTTCACTAAACAGGCAGTTCACTCGTCGGTTTTCGAAATAGAGAGACTCATGGACTGCTAAAAGATGGAAGCAATCGCTTCTGAAAAGATCTTCCAGTATAAGGTTGTATTTTTCTATTTTGTCATTGTTGTGGCAAAAGAGTCATTCATTTATTCTTACATCACATTTATCCACATAAATTTTAGTTTTTACTTAAGACACCATTGTTGATAACTATTGTTGCACAAATATTGGCTATTATTGTTTATCATGAGATACCTCTTATTAATATGTCCTAATATCATGAATTTCGATTTATTATCGATAATTATTATTTTTTCCGAAATCTGAAGTAAAATCATTTAACCTTCCTGATGCTTTGACGAACTGTTGTGCAAAATTTCCTTAAGATCGGAATAAAATTATAGATTTGTATAAAAAACAAACCCACCCACCCAAAAACAAACACCCTTCTTTATATACAGGGTGTCGAAAAAGTCTGGTAACATTGCAGATATCTCAAAGCTGCCAGGTAGGCGACATCTGGTGAATGTGATTTATAGGTAATAATAGGGTGGGGAATTCATTGCCGCACTCATATTTGACCTTGACCCCCAAATTTAAGGTCATCCATTTGCTAACTCGAAAACTATTAAAGATAGAGAAAAATTTCCAATTGCTAACCTGTAGAGCAACACCACATTAGTCTAAAAATTTTTATAACACCCTTCAACCGTTCATCTTTAACGATTTTGAGAAAATAGGCGAGAAAGAGTCTTTCAAATTAAGCTTGGGCTGGCGGAGTTGGTTGAGATTTCTAACACATTTGCATTGCAGTGAAGCACACCGCTGGGAATTTTCTTTCCTTAAATGACTCTTTCATCCCGATTCTTTCTGGCCCATTTTCTCAAACTCTTTCAAGGGAAAAGGTGTGATGAAAAATTATTTTTGGAAATTTTTCTCTATAATAGTTTTCGAGTTAGCAAATTGATGACCTTAAATTTGGAGGTCAAGGTCAAATTTGAGTGCGGCAGAAAATTCCCCACACCCCTATTACCTATAAACCACACTCATTAGAACTCGTCTATCTGGCAAGTTTGAGATATCTGCCATTTTACCAGAATTTTTGGACACCCCGTATATATACAGAATAGCAGAGACACTCTGTCTTCTCGAGGATAATCGTCTGAACACAGAAATCGTCTGAATGCTTGTTAGGATGCTAGCAGAGCAAACCGGCGTTGCCCTGGGATAATAAATCAAATGGGTTTTCTATAATTCTTCAATTTCCTACTGTAGGCGAAGCTTTCATTGTTCAGACGTTTCCGACACCTGGATAACTTTTTGTTTTCAATACTCGTTCTTACTTTGGTGATATTTCGATATATATGAATTAACATGTATCCTTCGAATGATTATTAAAGAGCACAATACGGTATGCTATTTGATCTCACGATTCGATTTTTTGTATGCTTTGCTATCGATTATTTTGTCCTGTGTCGCCCGTGAGAAGGGACTGCTTCCTCTGTCACGTTTCCACTCTTTCTCGATAGTTTGCTATATTTCTGTTCTCTCCAGTTACTGATCATTTTGGGAGCTTTTCAAGAAATTGCTAAGTTCTAATAACTATCCGTTCTATGATAATCCCAAAATTCATGAATTCTATGTATATTTTCAAATTCAATGGTTTTAAAAACTCAGAAGTGGGATGGAATATTCATCCATAATGAATCTATTGATATTGCACACTTTGCCTTGTGTGGTTAGTCATGAAAAATATCTAATTAATATGCCCTGCCATCATGATGAATATTGATTTATTATCGATAATTATTATCTTTGAAATCTGCGGTAGACAGTGACCTTCCTCATGCTTTGAAGGTCAAATATGCAAAATTTCATCAATCTGTAGATTTTTATAAGAAACAAACAAACCCACAAGCCCACAAACCCTCACATAAACATTCTTCTTTGCACATACAGTCAAGCAGAAGCATTCGGGATTGCCCGAGATAATTCCAGTTGTAGGTAAACAGAACATTCTGAAAATTTTGAATAATAACTCATGTTTGTTTTCAGTAATTCTGGACAAAGCTCCCGTTGTTCAGATATTTCTGACGTCCGGATAACTTTTGATCTTTTTGCCGCAGTGTTTCTCTAAACAATACGATGGGTATGAATTAAAATATATCCTTTGAACGACTATTAAAGAGCAGATTACTGGCTTGAATAGTTGAGTTGATCTATTGTTGCAGTGAAAAGAACCTCGCTGTAACAAAACAAGCATTTTCTGCAGGAGAGAAGCTCCCAAAAATTCAAGAGCGGGAAATCCGATTGGCAGCGCGAGGGGAGGCGACTGGAAGAAAAAGCAAAGTTTGACAGTCGGTAAAGAAAAGTTGTCGAGGTCGGATGAAAAAAATCCGATGAGCGACCAGCGAGGGAGACAGGAATGGCCCAGTCGGGCAGATCAGGATGACAAGTTTCATGGTATTAATATTTCGGAGCGGCCAAGGTTTCGCCGAGAAACTAAGTCCCGTCTTCAGCATCTTGTCGGGGTAATGAGCGAATTCCCTTGACGGAGGTGAGCTCGTCCGACTGGAGGAAAATTCAGCGGCATTCGGGCGTAGTGGTGTACAAGCGTAACCAGACAAGCCCGTTTCACCCGTTAATTTACTAGCTGTCACCCACTTTGACTTGGAGGTGTAGCGCGAAAGCGTGCAGCAAGACGACAAAAAAATATACTCGGCGTGTTTCCTCAAGGCGTGTTTCCTCGGCGTGTTTCCACAAACAAAAGCTAGATATCTCGGCGTGTTTCCTCAAGGATTGGCGGCGTTTGTGCGTGACCGCATCGACTGAGTAGTGATACGTCCGTGAGTGGGAGCTGTGCTTCAGTTCGACATGAGTGGAAAAAAAATTGTGAGTACTTATGCTTATATTTTTTCCCTACTGTAAATACTGTATTAAGCGCCCGGGTGCGTATTTGCAAAAATTCAGCGGACCCTCAGGCACTTAATCCAGGAGGGCTGGTATTGTAGGTCCGGAGCTTATAAAATTCTGCACAACTGTGATGGATACTATTATGCAAAGTTCTCGCCCTTCTCTTTCATCTTTTCTAAAGTATCCTGCTGTGTTTTCCATTCCCGTTAGGATCAATTGTAAACTGTTTGCCTATCGCCTTTGTAGAATGGTTTTCAGCCTACTTTACTGTTGTGAGATTAAAATTGATGCTATCACTGTGAAGTTTTTATTTTTCATCAGCTATGTTGCTTGACTGAATCCAATATTAAAAGCAAGAAATTAGAAGACAATCAATCATGCTGGTATCTAATTTCCGGTTTAGCAGTGGCATTTGGGAGAGCAAACATTCCTGTGAGAAAGCAGCAAGAGAAGAAAAATACACGAAATGAACTAAAATAAGCGCCTGGGCGGTTATTAAAGGTCTGGAGCTTATTTGCAAAAATTCAGTGGACCCCCAGGCGCTTAATGCAGGCGGGCCGGTATTTTAGGTCCGGTGCTAAATACAGTATTTACGGTATTTCGCGAAACAACACTTCCAGTACTAAGTGCCTAAATTAAGTCTTAGCTGGTGCCATATCTTATGCATTAAAGGTGCATTTTTACGTCGGCAATTCATCGCTTCTTTGTTTGAGCAAATCAGCTGTGAGGCAAAGAGTCTCATTAAATTTGCAAGCTAATTTAATTCATGTGCAATGTTATTTTCTCTTGTGCCTTCCTAATTATTGAAATAACAAATACAGCTGGTAGAGAGTGAAGGAAAATTGTCAAGCCTCATGTTGTGTGTATCATGTATGCTATTTATTCTTAATTTCATTGTTGTTGTTTTCATGTTTCCCCTCTCAGGCTCTCGTTAGTGGCTGCCAGTCAGCAGCTCGAATTTTTTTTTTAGGCTAAGACTTTAATTAAAATTTTCTTAAGACTTTGTGACTGAGCATTACAATTTGCTTTATCCATTAGTATAGCAATGTACCAAGCTTTGTAATATGTGATTTGCCAGGATACGAGCCGTTTGAAAAAAATATAATTATTTCTTTTTTGGACTCACTCGGACTGACTTCAATCTTATATTAAAATGTCCTTGTATTAAGAGTGCAATGTGGCATTTGACTTCTAAGCATTTTTTTGAGAATCTTATTTTGAGTGACACAAATTTTGTGTGTGTTTTGTGCTTAGTTACGACTAGACCATCGCGCAGCATCACAGTAAATTAGTATATTAAATTTACCCCTGGAATAACCTTTTTCTTACCTGGAATAACCAGAATAACCGGCAAATGAGTTATTATCTTAAATATACAGGGTGAGGCATTTATCTTGAGACAACTGAATATCTCGGAAACTATGCATTGTACGAAACAATGTCCAAAATCAAAAGTAAATTATTTCGCAGAGGAAATTCATTAGTCAAAAAATTACCCCCCCCCCCCTTGTAGGGGGGGGGGGGGAGCGGAGGGGGTAATTTTGAAATCTTAAATAGGAATACCTATTCTTAATGGTATATTCAGATTGTACACAATATTCAAGAAATGTTTTATTCCCGGTGTTTTTCATTGATCCAACCGTTTTGGAGATAGAGGCCCTGAAAGTGGGGAACTTTTAAAGTTTTGAACCTAAGTTTATTGATGAAGACAAAGAGATAGAGAGTGGGTCTGCGGACATTCCTATTCTGTTTTTTGATGGTCATTAAAATCCGAAGTCAGTATTTCAAAATTCAAATATTTTTTAATGCACAAGTGAACTTTTGGGGGCAGCAGTACGATGGAGACAGTCTGTGTGTGTGTATTGAAAAATAAGGGATTTTTGAAATTCTGACTTGGGATTCTTAAAGACCATTAAAAAGTAGAATTTAATGTCTGTAAAACCCACTCTCTCACTTTGTCTTCATTGATAAAATTGGGTTCAAAACTTTAAAATTCCACACATTCAGGACCTCTATCTTCTAAACGGTTGGATCAATTGAAAAACCACCATTTATTGGAAAAATAAAACATTTCTCAAATATTGTTATACAATCCTAATATACTAGTAAAAATAGGGTTTCCTATTTAAGATTTCAAAGTTTCTCCTCCCCCAAACCACCTCACAAAAGGCGGGGTAATTTTTTAACTAATGAATTTCCCCCGCGAAATAATTTACTTTTGATTTTGGACATTTTTTCGTACGATGCTTAGTTTTCGAGATATTCAATTGCCTCAACATAAATGCCTCACCCTGTATCATGTCCCGTGGATAATAAGTGGACAAAGTTTGAAAAAATCCCGTATACCAACGCCTACAAAAATGGTAATCAACTCATTTTCATGCAACATTTCATCCACCAGTGCGTTTTTTGCGGACAAAAAAAATAAATTTATTTAGTAATAGTAAATCACATATTATTATTTGTCTTTTTGCTAGTATTGCCATTTATATTGTGCATTTAGACAGTTTATATTGTTGAATTGTTCCATTATAAGTCTTGCTTTTGTTTTTAATGTTTAAGAGTTAGGCATGTGATAAATTTAGCAGTGTAAGTTACACTAGTTAGTAAGCAACTTGATATTTAGCTATTTGATATTGAATCTCTGTTTTGTTGTTTTTTGATTTAATAAGATACTTGATTCTATTTCATTTAAACTTATTGAAAATAAACTTATTGAAAATAAACTCAAATGTTCTTAAATCGTACCACTTTATACTTAGTGTCCCGTTAATGAGCTTCATTCCTAGTTAAGCTTCCACTGTGAAATTCAGCACGTGACACTAAGTACTGCAGTCTACGTTTAAGATAACATCGTTGTGGTACGCAGAGCATGTACAGTCCTATTTCTCTGCTCACACATTGTTGTGGTAAGCAGAGCATGTGGCTCGAGGTCGGCCTCAGGGTGTACTTTGTTGTAGTATGCAGAGTGTGTACAATACTATTTTCTCTGCTCACACATTGTTGTGATAAACAGAGTATGATACTTGACGTCGCCTTCTGGGTGTACTTTGTTGTGATACGCAACGTGTGTACAGTATTTTCATCTCTGTGCATTACATTGCTGTGGTACGCAGAGCATATACAGTACTTCGATCTCTTCTGATAACATTGTTGTATAGTACACTGAGCATGTACAGTGTTTTTGGCCCTGCTCTTGTAGTCTGTGGTACAGAGAACGCATTCTCTACTGTTTTCTCAAGCGTTACATTTGTTGTCGTAAGCTGAGTGTATAGGTATATTCCCTGCTTATTACACATTTTTGTGCTGTGTTAACTCCGATTAAGACAAGTTTTTTGTGTGTTTCTTGCAATACTTCAAGATAAATTTGATATGAGGGGTACATAGTACATTCTATCCAGTATCTTAATAAAATCGTGATAGTGTTACGACAGGTGATGTTGTGTCTTTGGTTTAATTGGAGTTTGTGCATGAAAAAATTATTATTGAAAATATTGGGATCCAAAGTGAACGACGTGACGTCAGTGATACAGGGGCAATATTAAGCGTCAAAAAATTTTTTAAGTGGTAGTTTTCTACTGCAATTGTTGTGGTGTTCATACGGTGCTACCAGTGCTACTTCGAGAAGAGTCTGTTTTTAATGTGTGGTGCGTGCTTGTGTTATGCTGTTCCATATTAGTGTTGGTAGGTGTCTTACCAAGCCAGCCTAAGTACTGCAGCTTACGTTTAAGATGCATTGTTGTGTGAAAATCATACTCTTCATTTTAGGTTGCACAGGCCAACAGTGTCAACACGAAAAAATTTGTTCAGTTTAGTGTGCTGTGATTTTTAGTGTGTGTTATCAGTATTTGCGATTAAAGGTGTGCAGTGGAGAAAAAGAAAAAGGATATGGCTAAGAAGATGGTTTCGGAGGAAAAGGTATTGCAGAAGCAGATTGTGAAAAATCTAAGGGAAACCAAATTTAAAGACAGCATCGAGTATTTTAACCAATGCTACCTATTGTTAGTCAACCAGTTAACCTCATGCTCCTCAAAAAAAAATAGACCTATATATTGGCACATTTGAAAATTCAATACAAGATCAACTAAAAGCAATGAGGGCTGATAATCTGAAAATGGTAGCCAACAAGGCTCGAGAACTGTTAAGTGTAAATAAAGCAATTGCCCAAACAAGTGATTGACCCCAGAAATTTAAAAAACATTAAAGATTTTGGAGCGGGTGAAATACCAGCCCCTTTCCAGGACAAAAAGGCGCAAATACAACCAAATAGGAAAGGGAAAACGACCTTGTGTATGGTGGCCAGCACTTTTAAATCCTTTAAAAATGGAAATCGTGAATGGCTACAAGCAAAGTAAGTTCACAAAGCAAATACTCTAAAATGTGAAAGCTCCGTATTTCCAAGAAGATGGGCTATTCTTCAAAGAGGAGAAAGGAGGTCCTCGATTGCTGGTTCCTATCCAAAAAGAAACTATTAATAAAATCATTAAATCTTGCCATGACTATCCTACAGCGGGATACCTGGGGGTCAACAAGACGATTCAATGAATCAGAGGCAGTTACCTTAGGCCAAGTATTCGCAAAGACGTTACCAAATATGTGAACTCTTGTGATAGTTGCCAGCGCAACAAGGTTCCCCGACAGTTGCCATATGGCCATCTTCAAACATTGGACATTCCTCTGTTTCCGTGGCATACCATCACCCTTGATTTCTTCTTACCTTTACCCTTAACAGAGCAAGCAAGGTAAGAAAATAAAAGTAGCCAGGACCAATCATAGATCAGCATTTTTCAGATGTATACAAACTGGAAAAGTTGCTAGACTTCAAGGGAAAAGTGCCTTTCCGGAAGTTTCTTGTAAAATGGGAACCGGAAGCAAACCTGCACCGATGCTGTTGATTAATTGTGAAGCTTGTAGAGAAGCGTAACCGACACCAGCCAAGACCATCGCCGCCGATCAACACATTGTCAGATAATAACTCATCGCAGGATCACCCCAGTTCTCTGTGATCATTGGGCGGTAGCGTGTTACAGTGAACAGAACCTCGTTGTAACCGAATACACATTTTCCACAGGAGAGAAGCTCCCGAAATTCAACGCGAAGAGTGAAGAGTGGAGGATTCGATCTGCAGCATGAGGGGAGGCAACTGGAAGACAAAGCGAAATTCGACAATCGGTAAAGAAAAGTAGTTAAGTTCGGATGAAAAAATCCGATGAGTGACCAGAGAGGGAGACGTGAAGAGTCCTGCCGAGCAGATCGGAATACCAAGTAAATTCCCATGACGAAGGTGAGCTCTTCTGACTCAGGGAAAATTCAGTAACATTCTCTTCTTATCCAGACAAGCCCGTTTTCACGCGTTAATTTACTAGCTATCACCCACTTCGACTTGGAAGTGTGGCGCGAAAGCATGCAGTAGGATGATGCAAAATATATTGTTTGCTGGGAGCAAGCTAGATATCTCAGACCGACAATTTGTCCCATTCCGGAGTTTATAGACTAAACTGGGGATTTTGCGATAAATACTATATAGGCCTATCAACCCGCAATTTCAATAAACGATTCAAAGAACACATGGACTCCTACAAGAAACAAGATAATAATTCACACTACGCAATCCACCTTGCCCGCATGGGACATGCCCCCAAAGAGCAAAGTGAAATCATAACCATTCTCCATCTATGCAATGACCCATTCAAGACTGCCAGACTCTCGAAGCTATTGAGATCTTTAAAGCTAAGATCTTCTCTCCAGATCACCTCCTCAATTGCCAAACCGTTTTCTGATATTTATTCAATTTTAAATTCTTTATCCGATACCTTGTAATTTTTCAAATTTGTATATTTACTTTAATTTCCATTTTTTTTTATTGATACCTTAGTTTACGTTAACTCCGGATGAGTCTTCTTCTTGGTCCGCGTTTTCAATTTTGTCTGTGTTATGACATCACTTTTTCCTTAATATTTCAATTAATTTTCCTCTCAAGGTTTCCTTATCATTTCATTGTTATTGGTTCCTTATCCAACCATTCTCCTTTCAATGTCGCCACTGTACAATTTATATTATTTACTATTTGTTATTTCTTCATCCAATCATGTTCTCATTCTGTACCATATTTTCTGTATATAAAGGCTTATGTCCTCATGTGTGTATCCTTGATAAAGCCGGGAATAAATGGCGCGAAACTAGTCGGAAACTCCGTTCTCCCTTGGTTGTAAAGTCTCTACATATTTTATTATTTATGTAAACACTTCTTGACTTGCCTCACCACTGCGGAGCATCATCAGATACTTTAGATTCAAGTTTTTTTGCCCTTGACGTAGAAGCTATTATACCCTCTTGCTCTACTCGAAATGTATGTATTTCAAATGCACGAATAGCCTTTTCTGTTTTAGTTGCAGACTTTCTCTGACCAATACTGGTTCTTTCTCTTTCCTATCTAGAGGCATAAATTTTTTGCCAATCGTCTGGACGTTTGATAGGAAGCTAAAGGAAGACATGCGTGACTCCTCAATAGACTCTGCCCTATTAATGTTCTGTCACTGCATCATCATTTTATGCTCATTATTAATAATTTTTGGAAACGAACGTTCAATCATCGCATTATCAGCAACTCAGTTTCCAAAATTGACACATTCCCACAGAAGATACTCAAAATGTATTTTTATGAAATATTTGGTTAAGATGTGCTTCCAAATAAGCTAGATTATAACTCCAGCGTGGCTCGGATTTTTTTTTTTTTTTGATTAAATTTTGCAATATCTTAAAAAAAATTGAAAATGCTTGGAATTAATAAAGTAAAAATTCTTAATGAATATTCCAAAAAAATATTTTAAAAGCTCACAATGGATGAACCTCTCCAAGGATGCCACTGCCAGTCTAAATAATTTCTTCCTCAAGTAATCTTGCTTTCAATGTACACTTGATGCTGTTGCAATTCCCACTCTTCTCTCGATGTCTTGAAGCAAAACTTGGCCATTCATCACTTTTATAGTCTAGCAGTCGCCGATTCTTCTATTTACTTGCTTACCATTTGCTTAATGGAGAACAGAACTAAAGGAGTGCTTTCTCTGTCATCTTTACACTCTTTCTCAATAGTCTGCTAACTCTCCATTATCTACAGTTACTGATCATTTTTAAAGATTTTCAAGAAATTATTAAGTACTAAGAACTCTCAATTCTAAGAAAAGCCTGAATAACAGGAATTCTATGCATAGTTAAAAATTGATCATTATCTATATTGCACAAACTTTGCCCTGCATTGTTGGTCATGTGATATTTATTGTTGCTGCGTGCAGATTGTTTGTGAATTGCGTTTCTATACCATTGTTGATACCTATTGTCACGAATAATCGTGACTGAAAACGAAAGAGAACAACCAGCAAAAACGAAAGTAGATGATAAGAGTGCAAACAAAGTAGCAACTTCTAATAATGCTGATTGCTCTTATTTGATGGCTCTAAACTCAATTAAAGCGGAGCTACAAATGAGAGTTTAGTAAAGAGAGAGTTTTCGAGCTTTCAACGAGGGCGAACGTGGGTTCTAGTGTCTTCCTTTGTCTGAGAGAGAATTTCCGAGGATCGAAAGGATCGCCTACTGCGAAAGGCGTGCTACCTTGCCCTCGCGCTCGTCGGGATATTGTCACGCCGTCCTTGGCTGCCTCGAGCACACGTAGAGCGAATGACTGTGCTTCAACAGAAGACTCTCTGATTAACACGGTTTTCGTTCAAGATTTTTTCAGTGGTTCTTCGCACTCGGCCTCGACTGGAATCCGCCAGTTCTCCCAGAAAGAAAGTGTCATGGACGGCGTCGTAGTAAAAGAGCCAGCGTGACTCACGGCTCAACAGGCAGATCTGCTTGATGACGGCCAGCTAGACGGGAAGCCAGGCGTAAATTCCCCGGACTTTCAGTGTAAGAACTCCGTTTTATGCAATTTCTATTCGTCAGTGGCGTTTACCACGACCTTCCCCGTTCAGCCGAATAGTTCCTGTACCTGTGCTGCCAAGCAACTACTTGAGCGGTTTAGCTGTGGTACACAGTGTACCTAAGAGGACAGCTCCACGATACTGGGCGGTACTCCTGTCACTTCAAG
Organism: Rhysida immarginata; assembly: GCA_023313115.1. Taxonomy (NCBI): domain Eukaryota; kingdom Metazoa; phylum Arthropoda; class Chilopoda; order Scolopendromorpha; family Scolopendridae; genus Rhysida; species Rhysida immarginata. The sequence continues at coordinate 118,790 of JAHWFO010099963.1, forward strand.
AAAAAGATACATATTTTTTCCATGTCATCTCACCCTGGGGACTACAAGTGTACCTCGAGGAAGACCTCGGCCACGTTTATGCCTAATAAGGTGAGCTCGCATTGCCTTATTCTCTCTCTCTCTCTCTCCCAATCATGCGCGTAGTGTATAATTTATTCCCCTGTCGTTGTATAGTATGGTTAGGCGTTCGCAATGCGTAAATTGGGTAACCTCACTAATTGTCATTTATCTCTCTTACCTGTAGTTTCGGTTTCTTTGACGAAATCTTAAACGCTGTTGCTTCGCCGCTTACAGATTGCGGTGAAGTTTTTTCACAGAAGACATACGTTGCACAGAAACACGGCCTCATAGAAACTGCTAGGCCTGAACATGACGACAATAACGTATTGTTGAAGCACTAAGATTGTGACGTTGAACTAACTTCTGTAATAGCACCACCAGTTTGACGTAATAATGTTTTATCTTTTCCATGTTCAGGCCTGGTAGTTTCTAGAAGGCCGTGATAGAAGTCAACAGTCATAATAATACTTCCCTATAGACGTGCGGTATTTAGCTATCAACTGTTAAATCCAATTGTCGATATAAAATTTTTGTTCCATTATCCCTCTGTGGATAAATCATCATGCCTTGTTAGCTCGCCCAATTTAGGTGAGCCATATTATTATTATTATTATTATTATTATTATTATTATTATTATTATTATTATTATTATGACACTCACAACGGAGTAATACAAGGAGTAATACAAAAAAATACAAGAAGCCAGTCAAAACCAAACTATCAGATAATACAAACAATAAAAATTACTGTGTGTTTATATAATAAGTTTCAACAATTCGGGAAAATGAGCACAAGATCTAGTGCATTGGGGTAATGCACATTGAAAGACACGGCAACGAATATCATACGGGAGCTCATTCCAATAGGTAATGGCTCTGTATGGGAAACAATAAATTTTAAAGGAGGATAGACTACGGGGAGTTTCAAATTTGTACCTTCTAGTAGATCGTATACTGTCATCATTCTTTAGCCAGTCTTTGACGAAAACCGCTGGGTGGTTTTCGTATCGTATGGCATTGGCTAGTTCAGAGATCAGGGCGACCTTACATATTGTCACAAATGTTGGTATTCTGAAATGTAGACAGGTTTGTGTAATAGACCATATATACATTTACCCGTGTATGCTGTCCATCAACAGTATTCCTCAATTCTTTTTTTATGTGAGGACTGTAAATCATACAGCCTTTGGGTTTACTTATTCCCTCATAAAAACATTTTAAGCTACCCTCGTGTTAGAGGGTAACCCAATTTGCTTAAGCTACTTTCTGTAGCTTAATTAAACAACCTTAATTTCTCACCGTATAACACTGTGCCATTGTTTAATTCATAACTTATTGCTTCCTCTTACACAAATTTATATGTCACACCTATTATTGCACTAATTTTGCTTTGCATTGTTGGTCATGAGATATTATGCACTGCCATCATCATGAATATCGATTTATTATCGATAATTATATTTTTTCGAGATCTAATGTAGACAGTGGCCTTCCTCATGCTTTGAAGGTCAAGTGAGCAAAATTTCATCAAGATCGAAATAAAACTGTAGATTTGTATAAGAAACATATAAACAAACATCCTTCTTTATATATATAGATCCTAGCAAAGCACCCGGCGTTGCGCGGGATAATTGCAGTTATAGTTAAACAGAATTATCCCAAAAAGTTAAATAATAACTCAAAATTTGTCTTCACTAATTCTAAAATATTTTGCAGTAGACTTTCTCGTGGTTCAGATGTTTCCAACACACGGAAAAGTTTTTTATCATCTCTGACCAGTACTGGTTTTTAACTTCAGTGGCACTTCGTTAGATATGAATAACCATATATCCTTCGAACAATTATTAAAGAGCACAAACTAACTGTTTTTTGGTTTGAAGAGTCTAGTTAATGTATGCTTTGTATTACTATATGTCGTAAACTGTCGCGCGACAGCGACGTCGTCCTTTTATACACAATCCACTTAAACAGAAAAGGGAAACTGCTGTTTTATCTGGAAAGATTTACACTGTTCAAAGTCACCAAACACAAATCGCCTGAACATTTCTTAAAGGAGCTCAAGCAAGGCGCGTGTATCCCACTGCCTCCTCGAGAGAGACTGTCCTATATATATCGTACTATTATACTCATTTCCTGTTCATTGTTAAATTCTGAAAACGAATGTTAATATTTTCAAGGCAACAGCACATTCTGTCATTTCATCATTTTGAAAATGTTGCTGCATCATCACCATATTGGTTTTCATGGCAACAATATTTCCCTGACATTATTGTGGAAATATAAACATAACAACAATAACTTCGACGAAAGGGTTCTGTTCTTGGGTGTCAATGGAATACATGGTCGTATTTGTCTGTGGGCTGTGGTTCCAAAAATCTCAGTGGGGTTAGTCACTACTTGGTTATCTACTGATGCAATTGCACTTTGCTTCCGATGTCTTGAAGCATAACGCGGCCATTTATCACTTGGTGTGGCCTAGCATTCGTCGTTTCTTGTATTGACACACTCATCATTTGCTCAGGAGCAGCTGTATGCTGTCGAAACCAATAAGCATCGAACGAAAGGACTGCTTCCTCTGTCGTCTCACCAATCTTTCTCAATAATTTGCTAACTCTGTGTTATCTTTAATTAATGCGCATTTAACCTTGCATTACCCGGGACTTTATTTAACCTCTTGTTTGCCTTCCTCAAATTAAAATGATATCTGTCTTCACCACCGGGAAACATAACTGGATAATTAAGACCCATCTTTCCTTTGAAGTTTCCCTTGCTCTGGACATAGCTCTTATACCCTCCTGCATAAATGGAGCTCCCGTTGTTCAGATTTTCCAACGCACGGATAACTTTTTGTTTACTTTTGTAACTCGTCGTTTCTCTTTCTTTTCCAAACACATGACTTTTTGCCGATTGTCTGAACGTTTGTTAGGGAGCTCATGGGAGACACGTGTCACTCCTTTGTGTCCTCGATCGACAATGCCTTATCTATGTCCTGTCATTGCATCATAAATTTATGCTCATTGTTAATATTTCTTGGAAGCGAACGTTCAATTATCGCATCATCTCCACCTCGTTTTCCAAAATATAAATATTCACACAAAATATAGTCAAAATGTATCGGGGATTTTTTAGGAAATGTTTCGATCTGCTGGGCTACCAAATAAGCTAGGTGATATCCCGGACCTTGCTCAGGCTCTTTTTTGATTAAATTTTGCAATATCTGAATGTGAATATACAATAAAAATGAACACCTAAAAACGCTTAGAATTTTTTAAAAACACATTAGAAAAGCATAATGAATAATAGAAAAAAATTTTTTAAATTCTCCGAATAGATGGACCTCTCCACGTATGGCACAAATAACCTAAATAAATCCTTGATCACGTAATCTAACTTTAGATGTACACTTTCCACGATTCAAATGTATTCTTGGGTGGCAGTGCATGTACATGATCGTTTCTGTCTGTGTGTTCTGCAATCCCAACAATCTGAATAGACTTATTCGCTATTCGGTAATATGTTGTTGCAATTTTCACTCTGCTCTCGAAGACTTGAAGAAAAATTTTGCCATTCTTAACTTTGTGTGGTCTACCAGTGTGGATACGCTTGCATCATCGTGGGCAGCCTGAGAATTCCATTTTTACTTGATACCTCACGACTTGCTCAGTTTTTCAATAATTTGGTAATTTTTATCTGCAGTTAGTGTACGTTTTTAATGATTTTCAAGAAATTAAGTACTTTTTAGGTCAGGTGTGCAAAATTTCATCCAGACCGGAATTAAATTGTAGATTTGTATAAGAAACAAACAGTCCTTCAATTGCACAAACAAACATTCTTCTTTATGTAGATAAGCAAACTAGCAGAGGCATCCGGCATTGCCCGGAACAGATACAGTTGTAAGTTAAACAGAACAACCTCATTTTTAAAGTTTTTCAAGAAAATCATAACATCCAATAACTACCAATTCTAAGAAAAGACCGAACATCAGCATCAGCAATTTTATTTTTGTTACCAATTCAATTTTGTTTTATAATTCTCAGAGGTGGGATAGAACCATCATTTGTAATGAACCTACTTATTTTGGTCGTTTTGCCTGATAACCCAGCGTCGCCCGGAAGTATATTTAACCTATTGTTGTCCTGCCTCAAATTAAGATGATATCCATCATCATTGATACTTTAGGTCTATCTTGATCTTTTAAAGTTTCCATTGCCCTTGATCTAGAAGCTGTTATACCCTCCTCCACTAGACGAAGCTTCCATTATTCAGACGTTTCCAACGCTCGAATAATGTTTATGTTTTTGTTGCAAAATTTCTCTGATTGCTTGTTCTTTCTCTTTTCTGTTCAAGCTCACAAATTTTCGCCAGTCATCTAGACGGTTTTAGGGAGTTCAAGGGAGACCCGTGTAATTTCTTAGCCTCCTTGAAAAACACCTTTTTATCTATGTCCTGTCATTGAATGTCCTGTCATTTTATGCTTTTTGTTAATAATTCTTGGAAACGAATGTTCAGTCATGACCACCTCGGTTTCTAAAACATTCACATTCACACTGTTAGTATCATTATGTATCGGGTATTTTTAAGAAAAAGTTTGGATCTGCTGTGCTTCAAGAAAGCCAAGTAATATCTCAGGCCTTCGGCAAACTCTTCTTGATTTAAATTTTCAATATCTGAACGTGATTATATAGTAAAAATGAACACAAGAAAACGCTTAGAAATAACACAATAAAAAATTCATAATGAAAATTCGAAAACAAAAATTTGGTGGTACTAACTACTTGGGAATCTGTTGTTGCAATTCGCACTCTGCTACTGTTATCTTGAAGCAACACTTGGCCATTCTAGCAGTCGGTGTTTCTTTTGTTGATACGCTTGCATCATCGAGGGCCGCCTGGGAACTTTCATGATTACTTGATCACTCACGACTTGGTCAGTTTCTCAATAGTCTGGTAACTCACATTTATCGCCAGTTAGTGTATATTTTTAAAGATTTTCAAGAAAACTTAAATTTTAAGACAATCAGTTTTAGGAAAAGCCCAATCAAACTTTTGTTATGAATTGAACCTTATTTCTAATGCACAATTTTGCCCTGCATTGTTGGTCATGAGATAGCAATTGTTGTTCCGTGCATAGCTATTGTTGGTCCGTGAATTTTTGAATTGCGTGTTGATGAATTGTTAACTGTTGTTGCACACACTTTGCCTTGCATTGTTGGGCATGCAGTATCTCCTATTAATATACCCTGCCATCATCATGCCATATTATTAGTTTTTCGAAATTTGAAGTAGACAGTGACCTATTTTTAATTGTGCAATATTACAACAAAATCGAAATGAAACTATAGATTTGTGTAAGAAACAAGCACACCCATAAACCCACAAACAAACACTCTTCTATATATCATGTGTTTCAAAAGTTCCCGAACGCAGGAGATGACTTTCCCTGCATAACGTACTGTTGTGTAGGAATGCTAAAGGGCTGATATACCGGAGACACTGTCTCTCAACCACTTTTTTCAATTAATGAATGCTCCCAGTCGTTACGAATCCCGCTATTACCTCAGGCAATTCTAATCATTGCCTGCAGCGCGATTGAGCACCGACTAGCATATTGCCAAGAGGTGAACGGTGAACACTTTAGGCAAATGGTGTAACCGACATGTATCATTTCCTTTGGGAATGTAAAAATAAAATAAACACATTTGAAAATCTTTGCCACTATGTAAAACTAGTTAAACCTTCTTCTTCTTCTTCCTGACAAGTATTAGGCTACAAGGCCTGTTACGGTCTCACACAAAATTTTCGCGCCATCTCTTAACGGGACGACCCACAGATCTCCTCCATGCGGTATATAATCATAAACTGATTAAATAATAAATGATATTATAACTGGAGATAAGCCTACCAAGCATCTGGTAAAGATTTTTCTAACAAAAAATGGAAGGAAAAATTCTGCGACCTGGGTTCGAACCAAGAACTACGGCTGTCATGGCCAACGCCTCTACCAGTTGGGCTATCACAGACACCCGGACAGCCATGTTGTCTCAAGGTGTCTGAAAGACAACCAAGTTGTCATGGTTGACAGCCCAAGGGGAGGCGGGCACTAATATATGATCAGAAAGGTGAAGTTTTTCTCACATCTCGAAGATTCTGCTCTGTTTAAGAGTTCCAAACACAGATTTTCAGCAATAGTCTGAACATTTGTTTGGGAGCTGAAAGGAAACACGCGTATCTCTTTGCCTTCTCAAAAGAGACTGTCCTATCTATTTGGTTTATTATACTCAATTCCTGCTCAATATCCCTGGCGATGATGTGGATATACAGGGTGTTTTTGAATTGAGTACAGATTTTTTGGGAGATGATAGAAGAGGTCCTTAGAAGTATTTTTTGTCATAGGACATGGGGTCCCCGCAGCTCCGTTTACTTACAATACTGCATTGAACAATCAAATGACACCGGGACGCAGTGTGCGTTGGTAGGCCTAGATTATTTTATTTTTAACAATTAACACAAGCAATCTACTGTAATAACTTTTAAAGTAATTGTTTGCAAAGAAATTTCAAGGTGCACGTGCTTGTTTGTTGATTAGGACAAACTCTTAGGACAAGGAGATTCCATGGTATCCAACCACTTTGTAAAATACGATTAGTCCATATGTAAATGAATTAATCGCATTCTGGCAAAGCAATAGGTAATGATTTGTTTTAAAAAGTTCACTTGATGTACTTTTTACATTGTAAAGTTAAAGAAACAGTATGAATCGTTTTACATCTGTGTCTCGGTGCTGCTGGTACCATGGATGGTGCAAGGCGGTTTGTATGCTGAACGTTATCCCAACAGAATTCTTCCCAATTCACGAACATTTAATGCAGTATATCGTCGTCTAAAAGAAACAGGCGCGTTCGCTCATGATAATCATCAGCGTGGACGTCGTCGGTGGTTACGCTCCCCTGAATTAGAGGATGAAGTTTTGGAAAGGTTTATCCGAAATCTATCGACAAGTACTCGTGCGGTCGGAGCTGCTCTGAATACTAGTCATACCACTGTATGGAACATTTTACATGACAACCTGCAACATCCGTTCAAGCTTCGAAAGGTGCAGGAATTATGTCCCAACGATCATGATCCCCGGCGTGCTTTCGCGGAATGGTTTATGCATCAACAGAATAGGATTCCAGACTTTCCTTCCATGGTTTTGTGGACAGATGAGGGAATGTACAATAGTCATCTGTGGTCTCATGTCAACCCATGTGCAACACATGTTAACAGTTTTCGACATCGTTTTTCGTTGAATATTTGGGCTGGCATGATTCACAATGTCCTGATTGGGCCATATCTCTTACCATGCCGTCTTAACGGGCAAACATACCTTGGTTTCCTGAAGGAGGAGCTCCCTGGTCTTCTTGAAGATGTTCCACTAATAACCAGACATTTTATGTGGTTTCAACAGGAAGGCGCACCTTCGCATTACACAAGAGCAGTTAGAGATTACCTAAATGAGACATATGCTGGTCGTTGGATTGGTCGTGGCGGACCAGTTGCTTGGCCACCGAGATCGTCAGATCTCACACCCGATGGATTTTTTTATGGGGAAGCATAAAATCAATGGTGTACTCCGAACCCGTAGATACCAAAGAAGAATTGGCGGCTCGTGTTGTCGCGGCAGCAGGTGACATCAACGACCGTGCTAATCAACTGTTTCCACGCGTACATCAATCCATCATAAGGCGTTGCGAATTGTGCTATGAAGCAAATGGCGGTCATTTCGAACAATTATTGTAAAAGTCATACAGTAGATTGCTTGTGTTAATTGTTAAAAATAAAATAATCTAGGCCTACCAACGCACATTGTGTCCTGGTGTCATTTGATTGTTCAATGCAGTATTGTAAGTAAACAGAGCTGCAGGGAACCCATATTCATATGACAAAAAATACTTCTAAGGACCTCTTCTATCATCTCCCAAAAAATCTGTACTCAATTCGAAAACACCCTGTATATGGCAATTATAACTTCGATGAAACAACTCTCTTCATCCTCTCATAATCTATTGTGCCCGCTTATGCACTTCGAACTATGCTGTCGATGTCTTAAAGCAGAACCTGTGCAGAGTGTAATCTAGCCGTCGCCGTTTCCTCAGTTAACTTTCTTCCATCGTTGACAGCCATCTGAGAACTTCGATGACATCTGGGTCACTCAACACCTCGTCAGTTTCTCAATAGTGTGCTAGTTCTCCATTTTCTCCCGTTATGGTTCATTTTAAAAAAAATTCCAGACAAAGTTAAGATCTAAGAACGATGAATTCTAAAAAAAAAAACGAAAAGCAGTAATTCTATGCGTTACCCGCGATAATTCCAGTTGTAGGTAAACAGAAGAATCTGAAGAAATTAAATTATAACGCAAATTGATTTTCAGTAATTATATAATTTACTATTGTAAACGAACCTCTCATTGTTCAGATGTTTCCGACGCCCAGATAACTTTTTGTTTCCTCTGAACAATACTCGTTTTTTATTCATTGGCATTTTGATAGATAAGAATGAACATATTGGGACGATTAATATAGAGCAATTACAGTGTGCTTGTTGGTTTGAAGAGGTTAGTTGATGTATGCTTTGTTATCAGTTAGGTCATAAATTGTCGCCCATCACTCACTAGCATCCCAAACACACAGGAAGAGGAAAGAAAAACAGCAGCTCTCATATCTGGAAGGTTTTATACTGTTCAAGGGTTCTAAACACACACATCTTCTGAACAATATTAGGGTGCAGAATGCAAATCAATCCTAACAATCTCGGTGGGGTAATTTCAATACTTGGTAACCTGATAATGTTTTCGCACTCTGATCTCGATTTTTTGAAGCAAGGTTGGACATTCTTCACTTTCTATGATCTAGCAGTCGCCATTTCTCTGTTGACACGCTCACCATTGGTTCGGTAGCAGAAGTGTGCTGGCGAAACCAATACTGCACGGAGCGAAAAGACGTTTCCTATGTTGCTTTTTCCACTCTTTTTCAATAGTCTGCTAACTCTCCTCATTTTTAAAGGTGTTCAAGATTATGTTAGGTTCCAAGAATAGACGGATATATGAAAGAGAGAGGAGACACAAAAACCCTGGAAAACAATAAATAATAATTATTAAAAAGAAAATATAAAATTATGAAATAATTATGAAATAAAAAGTAATAAATAATAAATAAAATGAAAACAAAAAGCTGAAGTTTCGAATAGTGACTGTCCTTTATTGAACCAAAATGTATAGGTCTCTAAAAGCAAAGTGAATATTAGACAACTAGCAGACGTACCCGGCTTTGCCCGGGATAATTACACTTGTAGGTAAACAGAACGATCTCTACAAATTATATTATAACTCCCAATTGGTTAAATAATAAATCAATCAATACAACACAGAGCAGAGGGTCTATCTATTCTACGAAAAATACGAAAAAGTGGAAGTCAAGGTGATATACCGGGACTTTATCTAAATACTTCTTAACTTGCCTCACCACTGCGGAGCATCACCAGATACTTTAGATTCAAGTTTTTCTTGCCCTTGACGTAGAAGCTCTTATACCCTCTTACTCTATTCGAATCTCCCGTTGTTCAGATGTTTCAAATGCCCGTATAGCTTTTTCTGTTTTAGTTGCAGAGTTTCTCTGACCAATACTTGTTCTTTCTCTTCCCTTTCCATACACATAAATTTTTGCCAGTCATCTGGACGTTTGATAGGGAACTCAAGGAAGACACGCGTGACTCCTTTGCCTCATCAATAGACGCTGCCTTATTAATGTTCTGTCATTGCAGCATCACTTTATGCTCATTATCAATAATTCTTGGAAACGAACGTGCAGTCAGCGCATTATCAGCATCTCAGTTTCCAAAATATACACATTCCCACAGAGTATAGTGAAAATGTATTTTAATGGAATGTCCGGATCTAATGAGCTACCAAATACGCTAGGTGATAACGCCAGCGTAGCTCGGACTTTTTTGGGATTAAATTTTGAAATATCTTAAAAATAAACACATGAAAACGCTTAGAATTAATACAGAAAAATTCTTAATGAAAATTTTTAAAAAAAATTATCAAAGGCTCACAATGGATGGACCTCTCCAAGGATGCCACAGCCAGTCTAAATAATTTCTTACTCACGTAATCTTATTTTAGATGTACAGTTGATGTTGTTGCAATTCCCACCTTTCTCTCGACGTCTTGAAGCAAAACTTGGCCATTCCTTACTTTCTGTAGTCTATCGGACGCCGATTCTTCTATTTCCTTGATGGTCATGAGATATATATTGTTGGTCCGTGCAGAGTGTTTGTGAATTGCGTGTTGATACCATTGTTGATACTTATTGTTGCACAAACTTTGCCTTGCATTGTTGGTCATGAGATATTTATCATTAACATGCCCTGCCATAACCATGAATATCGATTTTTTATTTTTTCGAAATCTGAGGTGGACAGTGACCTTCCTCATGCTTTGAAGGTTATGTATGCGAAATTTTATCAAGATCGGAATAAAACTGTAGATTTGTATAAAAAACAAACAAACAAACAAACAAAACCACAAACAAACAATATATATATATAGATAGATAGATAGATAGATAGATAGATAGATAGATTTAGTTCCCTAACCCCTAATGGCTTTAACCTTTATCAAAAGCGCCATTCTTTCATTACCTTTCCCACATTCCTCTCCAACTTTATCTACTCCTTAATTTGTCGCAGGCTATTTTGGGCCCTTTCTCTTTTGCTTTTATCAGTTATTTCGTCTTTGTAATGTTTTTTTTTATAATTTTCTTCTTCTATATTCATTTCATTTATTTCCTATTTAAAATGTTTTTTCAAAATTTTCTTCATCTAAGTCCGTTTTATGTCCGTCCCTGTACTCTTTGATTTCAGTCGGATCTGTGTGTTGTAGCTCCTTTGGGCAGTGACCTTTAACCCAGAGCTTTTATATGCAGAGGTGTTATATCGGAAGCTCTATCATTCCTGACCTTCTTTACTGTTTCTGTCATTTTTAATTCTGTATGTTTTATATTGTTGCATTTTTCTGCCTGCCGTGTTATCACCTCGTATTTGGTCTTTCTTGTCCTATACCAGCACGTCTTCAAATTAATTTCTGCGCCTCCTATTTTTTCTCTTCTAGTATTTCTTACAATACCGTCTTATTACTTACTATGGTAAATATATACAGGGTCGGGACATATTAATATGACTACCTCTCATCAAACATGTTGGAACGACTCATGGTATGCGGTTGAAAAATCATTGCATATCATTAAAAGCTGACCACAGCAGACGTGTAGTAGCATCCGTTAACACAGCAATTGTCGCCCTCATGGGCAGAGCAAGTGACCTGTCGGACCTCTAAAAGGGGATGATCATTGGCTATCGGGCCAAGGGGGGGAGGGCAGCATTTCAGAAACGGCCGCCTTTGTGAACTGCTCTAGGGCTGCCGTTGTGAAGGTGTACCGCGACTGGATGAGCCAGACAGTTTCAAGCAACCGAAGAGGTAACTGTGGGGCCCCACGGGCCATCGATCCTAGAGGCAAGCGTCGGTGACGACGCCTGGCCAAGACCAATCGGCGTGCCACTGTTGAGCAACTAACAGCAAATGAACAGTGGGGCCACTAGGCGTGTCAGCAGCAAGACAGTGCAACGATCCCTCTTAAGGTTGGGGTTCCGGAGCAGGCGTATGGTAATAGCACCCATGTTGACGCCTGTGTATCGCCAAAAACGCCTCCAATTCGCAATGGACTATCGCCATTGTTCCTCGGCCGAGTGGCAAAGGGTTGCTTTCACTGACGAGTCGCGGTTTCTGGTTAACAGAGTGGATGGACGATGAAGAATTCGCCGGGAAGCATCTGAGAACAGGCATCCCGACACTATCGTTGGCAGACGACAGGCTCTTGGGGGAGGTGTGACTGTTTGGGGGATTTTTTCGTGGTATGGTCTGAATCCACTGATACCGCTGGAGGGTACACTGAATTCTGTTCGTTACCTGACGATCGTCGCAGACCAGGTACACCCCTTCATGTCTACAGTGTTTCCTCAGAGTGATGGCACCTTTCAACAGGACAATGCTTCTTGCCATACTGCCAAAATTGTCCACGACTGGTTCGAGGAGCATGAGGATGAATTGAAGCTACTCCCATGGCCACCAAACTCGCCGGACCTCAACCTCATTGAACATTTGCGGGACAATCTCGATCGCCATGTCCTAAAGCTGGATCCTCCACCACGCACAGTGATGGAATTACGGGATGCACTGATCGCCGATTGGTTCCAGATACCTGCAGCCACCTTCCGAGGACTTATTGACTCTCTGCCACGTCGACTAGCTGCTGTGCTTGCTGCCAAAGGTGGATATTCCGGATACTAGCAGGTGGTCATATTAATGTTCCCGACCCTGTATAAGTCGTACTTAAGTAGTCCTTTCATAACTTCAGGATAAAAGTGTAATATTATTTTTGCTTTATAGAATTATCAATTTTGCCTCGATACAGGAGAGCTTTTTTATTTCATTTATTCAAACTATTTCGGGAAAAAAGGCACAATTGTATATAATGCAAAATGACTTCTGTCCAAAATTAAAAGAGGTATGTGGATAATATTATTGAAGATAAAAACGAATAAAGACTCAAATGAGAACACGAAGAAGACTCAAAGGACAACACGAAGAAGACTCAAAGGACAACACGAAGAAGACCAAAGTCAACTAACTTTAGGACAATCGACAATCGAACAGTAAACTGTACATTTGTTCAGGTGAAACGTAACCAGTGTTTACACGATTCTCACCCTTCAGGAATAAATTCCAAATGAAATATACTGAAATAGGCAAGAATCTTGACTAACCCAAAGATGTCTTTAACATTATGAAGATACAAAATAATAAGATTGACGATTGTTAGAAGAGTGGGAGAAGGTGATATTACATCTTCCAATAATCCGGGAAGGAATCGTTGCCAATGTCTTCGAAGTTGAAAACAAGAATATGCCTCGGTTTTCTATACATTGTATGCCACTTCATTTCCATCCGATAATTCAGCATTCCAGCCACCAGATCATTGTGATGGTTCTGCATCGTCTGCACCATGTTCATCAGCAGATCTTGGACACACTTTCCAGTATGAGTAATGCTCAGGTCCGAGTTAATGTAATGATTTTTATGCTCCTTCTTCCAAACTGGGAAGTGGACCTTAGGGTAAATTCTGGACCGACTGGAGTTCACACCGTCAGACTCTATATATAGTCGCCCAAGCAGGCATAAAATAGAGGAGAATGGTCCAAATCACTGTATTGTACAAAAGTAATTTATTGTTGATGCTAAGGACGCTGTTGCTACTCAGGAGACCTAAAAGAGTGTGCTTAGCCCTCTTTGCTTTGTTCAGAGTAGAAGTTACGTGACAATTCCAGGAGAGTCTTGAGTCGATGATAAGGCCAAGATACTTCATTTGTCAACCCATTCCAGTTTCTTATTAAGTACTAGCAGAGGACCCAGCGTTGCCCGGGATAATTAAGCTTGTAGATAAACAGAACAACCTCAAAAAGCTAAATCAAACCGCCAAATTGGTTAAATAATAACTCAATTACTACAATAAAGAGCGAAGGGACTATCCATTCTAAGAAAAATCCGAAAGACAGGAATTTACCTGTTCACTGAAAAAATTCATTCTAGGTGATATTCCGGGACTTGATTTACCTAAAAAAATTTTTTTAAAGGCTCACAATGGATGGAGCTCTCCAAGGATGCCTTCTAGTCTAAATAATTTTTTACTCACGTAATCTTACTTTAGATGTACACTAGATGTTGTTGCAATTTCCTTTCATGTTTCGATGTCTTGAAGCAAAAATTGGCCATTCATCACTTTTAGTAGTCTAGCGGTCGCCGATTTTTCTATTTATTTGCTTACCATTTGCTCAATACAGCATGGAGCTAAAGGAGTGCTTCCCCTATCGTCTTTCACTCTTTCTCAATAGTCTGGTAACTCATTATCTCCAGTTACTGATCATTTTTAAAGATTTTCAAGAAATTGTTAAGTACTAAGAACTCTCTTTTCTAAGAAAAGCCTGAATAACAGGAATTCTATGCATTGTTACAAATTGAAACTTATCTATATTGTACAAACTTTGCCTTCCAAGATATATTATTGATCCTTGTATAGCGTTGGTGCATTGCGTGTTTACACCATTGTTGATCCTATTGTTGCACAAACTTTTCTTTACATTATATTATAAACGTAGGAGTAGTGATAATTATATATTAATAAAGATGAATACACTCCTTTAATTAAAATAGAAAAATAGGAAAATTAAAATAAATAATTAAAAAAACAAAGAAAAAAGTCACCAGAGTTAAAGTTTACGAACGAAGAAACACAGGACTTGTGAAGAAACTCAGGACGAAGAAACACAGGTATGAAGAAACACAGAAGATGTACAGAAGAGACGAAGATCAGATGAAACACAGAAGAAACACAGAAGAGACGAAGAAACTGCGAAGAAACGTTACAGGAAACAGGGAGGTACACAGGTCTATGAAGGAGGTTCGATGATTAGTGATGTAAATGACTCGTGTTGTAAATGACTATCTTTAATATTAACGTTTTCGGGATTTTTTTCCCATCCTCAGATTTAAAGTTTTTTTTTTCTTTACATTGTTGGTCATGAGATATATATTGTTGGTCCGTGCAGGGTGTTTGTGAATTGGGTGTTGATACCATTGTTGATAAGTATTGTTTCACAAACCTTGCCTTGCATTGTTGGTCATGAGATATTTCTCATTAATATGCCTGGCCATAACCATGAATATCGATTTTTTATCAAAATTTATTATTTTTTCGAAATCTGATGTAGACATTGACCTTCCTCATGCTTTGAAGGTCATGTATGCAAAATTTCATCAAGATCGGAATAAAACTGTAGATTTGCACAAGAAACAAACAAACCCACAAACAAACAAACAAACAAACCCACAAACATCCTTCTTTATATATATAGAAGATAGAAGATAGACTAACAGAGTTACCCGGCGTTGCCCGGGATAATAGGTAAAGGGTACAATCACAAAAAATTAAATTATAACTCCCAATTGGTTAAATATTAACTCAATCAATACAACACAGAGCAAAGGGAGTATGCTTTCTACTAAAAATACGCAAAACAGGAAGTCTAGTTGATATTCCGCAACTTTAACTAAACTCTTTTTGACTTGCCTCACAACTGCGGAGCATCACCAGATACTTTAGACTCAAATTTTTCTCTCCATTAACGTAGAGGCTCTTATTCCCTGTTGCTCTATTCGAAACTCCCGGTGTTTAGATGTTTCAAATGCCCTTATAGTTTTTTCCGTTTTAGTTGCAAAGTTTCTCTGACCAATACTCGTTCTTTCTCTTTCCTTTCAGACACATAAAATTTGCCAGTCGTCTGGACGTTTGATAGGGAACTCAAGGGAGACACGCGTGACTTCTTATTAATGTTTTTTTGCGGCATTTCTACTTTATGCTCATTATCAATAATTCTTGGAAACGAACGTTATTCTTGCTCATTACATTATCAGCATCTTAGTTTATAAAATATACATTTTCCTACAGAATATAGTCAAAATGTACTTTTAGGAAATGTGTGGATCTGCTCTGCAACCAAATAAGCTAGGTGATAACCCCGGCGTGGCTCAGACTTTTTTTGGAATAGTCTGGTAACTCCTTATCTCCAGTTACTGATCATTTTTAAAGATTTTCAAGAAATTGTTAAGTACTAAGAACTCTCTTTTCTAAGAAAAGCCTGAATAACAGGAATAATATGCATTTTTACAAATTGTAATTTATCTATATTGCACAAATTTTGCCTTTCTTTGTTGATCCCTGCATTGTATTGGCGCAGTGATTGATGACACCACTGTTGGAACCTATTATTGCACGAACGTTTTCTTGCATTGTAGGTCATGAGATAGATATTGCTGGTCCGTGCAGAGTGTTTGTGAATTGCGTGTTGATACCATTGCTGATACCTACTGTTGCACAAACTTTGCCTTGCATTGTTGGTCATGAGATATTTCTCATTAATATGCCCTGCCATAACCATGAATATCGATTTTTTATTGATAATTATTATTTTTCCGAAATCTGACGTAGAGAGTGACCTTCCTAATGCTTTGAAAGTCAAGTATGCAAAAGTTCATCAAGATCGGAATAAAACTGTAGATTTGTATAAGAATTAAACAAACAAACCCACAAACATCTTTCTTTATACCTAGAAGAAGATAGATACTGTACGTATTAGCAGAGGCACTCGGCGTTGCCCGGGATATTTATATTTGTAGTTAAATAGAACAACCTCAGTAGTTAAATAACTGAAATTGATTTTCAGTAACTCTACAATTTCCTACTGTTGACGATGGGCCCGTTGCACAGTGGTCTAAAATTGCGAAAAGCTGTCCAAAAGTCAAAAAATCAATTTCGAATTTTCGGAAGGAGAACTAAATTCCTCATCAAATGTTACTAGTCTCAGATTTATATTTTTTATACTTCAGTTTCCAATTCAGTTCAAAATTGACCTTCGTACGAAACAATTGTGACAATTCAAAGTAACGGTGATTTTACTAGTCTGGTTTTGTCGGAATATTTTAAAAACGAAGTTTTCAAATCAAATTTTGTACAATGGATTCTATTCCTGAAAGTATGTGCAATAGAAAATTACACTAACAATATTTTTTATATGTTACGTATATGTTTTTTTTTTGTGTTAATTTTAAGCTTTTAAGATATGATATATTTCGATAAGAATTAACTTTTCAAGTAGCCAAATCGTTATGCGTTCCAGCTCATTCCGAGTTCTAATTAATACCATATCTTAGATTGCACTTTTCTCTTTCGAATCGTTAAAACTTTTGCTGCCTTTAACTGCTTTTTTGGTTTTTCGATACTTTTTTCAGCATCGATTCAGCCCTGGATTTCAGGGCGGCAATTTTCAGTGGGCGGCGGATTTCATTAGTTTGACTATTCTATTGAATACCTACTTATCTACTTAAATACATATTACTTGTGGCTTAGTAAACTTAGTTTACATTAAATTACTTACAAGTGATCACGAAAGCAGGGGCGGCAGAAAGTCAGTGGCCTATACTAAGGAAAAGTGTAAATCCAGCGCTGCATCGAACGCTTGTAAAGCACATCAACAGATCGAATTGTTGTATACGGATAGATATTCTGTCCAAAAATCTCTTACTATGAATAGGGCCATATCAATGTTCTTCGTAACACGCATCCAAAAGGTTATATATATATTTCACGGTTTATTTATTTGCATGTTTGTCTGTTTGTATGTCCTTAATAATCTCCTAAACGGTAAAATATTGTTCTCAAGCATCCGAGGGTAAGATCCTCGGTGAGTGCGTCTCAGACGCTCGTGCCAAGTGCCAATAAATAATTAACGATTCCGGATCGGACTGTATGTCGGCTCACAGTTTAACGTACAGAATAAAGTCGTATCGATAGCTTGAAAAGATCTTTTAAGTAAACATAACATTTTTAACCATAAATAAAGGGTCTTATCAAGGGAAAGAATGCACTATTTCGATATCCTTCGCTTGAGCAAAGACACAAGCACGACTCGCTATTAGACTTTGCTCCGTTGTCAGGATGAATTTATATTCAATAGATTCTGCACAAAACAGTAACGGCAATTAAAATTAACAGACATTTTACTAGTCTGGTTTTGTGAGTGTACTTGGTAACAAATTTTGCAAATTAAATTTCTCCAAATGCATTCTATTCCTAAAGGTAAGTGCAACAGAAAAACAAACTAACAATGTTTTTTGTAGGATCAGATGGAAACGTTAAATATATTATAAATTTATAATATGTGTGTTTATATATTTGAAATCGTTATATGTAGGATCTGATAGAAACGTAATAACCTGTACTAACGGAGAACGTTTTATGATAATTCGGGACCATTTAAAAAAGGGCTTATCTAAAGAAATAGAAATTTTGGAAGTTGTATGGACAGAAAAAATGAACCGCAGTATCGTCATACATGAAGATGGAAAGCCTATCCTTTCTAAATTTTTCCACACGAAATCATTATTACCAGAAGCCATTGAATTATTAGAATCTCCAACAATTCATAGTGCAACTGCAGATGAGATATACAGGGTGTCCGAAAATAAATGGTAAATATTCATAAACATGAGAGAACATGTATAAAGAAGCATTTTTATTCCTATGAACATGGTGTCGCAAGCCAACCCCCACAGAGATACAGGGGGATTAAAGTATGTTGCGCTGCCTGATCGTTGGCGTCCCGCGAGCGACTAGGCAATGTGGTGCAGCCCACATTGGAGCCTACAGACCTGTTCGAAGGTGTTGATGTAATGGAATAAAATCAAGTCACATCACATAACATTAAACTACGTAGAAATAAACAAATAAGACACCCTACAAACGCTGTAGGCTCTTAAGGTAACATCACCTTAAGGTAACAAAGTCCTATACCCTTTGGACTTTTTTTGTGGGGCTACATGAAGTCACTGGTGTACGAAACACCTGTTCCATCCGTTGAAACAATCCGCGAACAACCGAATGTACTAGGTCATGCACGGGAGTCGCTACTACTGCGCTGTAACCTGTGCGTGCAAACACATGGCCGGACCTTTGAACACCTGCTGCGAGTCTTGATACGCAATGGACAATTGTCTGGCGTCTGTTTTGTTCACATTTGTTTTTACCCACAGCTTGGATGTACGCCTTGATGTGCACTGCTCATTGTTTACGTCAAGATGTTACCTTAAGACCAATACCCGTTCTTTTCTTCGATGACATTTCTGTAATTCTTGAATAATTATCAAAGAACATCATACAATGTATTTTTTTCTTTGAAGAGTCGAGTTTTGATATTCTTTGTTATCACTTATGTCGTAAACAGTCGCATCTTTATATGCAGAACCCACTAGAATAGGAATGGGAAGCTGCTGTCACGTCTGAAAAGTTCTACAACAAAAATCGTCGGAAAATTGTTAGGGAGCTGAAAGGAGACACGTGTATCATGTCGAAAAAGACTGCCCTATCCATATCTTGCTATTATACTGATTTCCTGTTCATTAATAATAATTCTTGGCAACGAATGTTCAATCGTTGCATAATCAGGAAAATATGATTGCATCATCACTATGTCGGTTTCATTAGCAACAAATTTTACCCAGAGTTGATATGGAAATATATACAGGGTGTCCCACAACAGGTATAAAAACCTTCGTGAGCGTATTCTACAAAAAAAAAACTGAGACGAAAATGCCTAATACAATTTTTGTTTTAGATCGTTCATTTTTGAGTTATGGGTCTTCAAAGATAGCGAATTCACCCTAATTTCGCATACAATTCGTTTTTCAATTCGTTTTTAAACTTGACTTAAATAGTATCAATTGTTGCCGATTATTGTTGTTTTAATTGTTATGCCGCTAATCGTTACTTAGAAAAAATGGAATTAAGTAAAGAAGATTATTTCGAAACATTAGTTTTGTACGGAGAGTGCAATAGAACTGCAAATGCTATAGCTGATGTCTGGGTACCCTAACATCAGAGCGGTTCCCTATTCGCCAGCGAATTTCAATGAATGTTGTCCCACATTTAATTCACCGGCCAACTTTGGGCAACACTGTCATAACACTGACAATCAATTGAGAACCCGTGTCCCGTGTGTTTACGTTATTATTAACGAACTGTATGCGAAATTAGGGTAAATTCGCTATCTTTGAAGACCTGTAACTCAAAAATGAACGATCTAAAACAAAAATTCTATTCGGCATTTTTGTCTCAGTTTTTTATGTAGTATACGCTCACAAGTTTTTTATACATGTTGTGGAACACCCTGTATAAATAATAAGTTCGACAATTTTCTTCTTGGGTGCCAGTGGATTTACACGTTCGTTTGTGTCTATGTTCTCTCCAATCCCAACAACCTGCGTGGGGTTATTCATTATTGGTATCTGTTGTTGCAACTGCACTCTGCTCTCCATATCCTGCAACTAAACTTGGTCATTCATAACTTTGTGTGCCCTAGCAGTCGCCGTTTCTTCTGCTGACACTAGCCACTCACATACCACTTGTTCAGTTTCAGCCCTTTACTGGCGAAACAAATGTAACACGAGCAAAGGACTGCTCCCTCCATCACCTTTCCACTTTTCACAAGTCTGCTGACTCTCCATTATATCAAGTTATTGTTCATTTTTAAATATTTTCATGAAAATGATTCTAATATCTATCACTTTAATAAAGCCCGAACAACAAGAATTGATTCTTTGTTACATAATAAATTTTTGTTTTATAATTCGCAGATTTGGGATGGAAACTTCATTACATGATTTAATGATATGTTGTTTATATTTGTCATTAGATATATAATGTTGTTCCGTGCATAATCTTGGTAAATTGCGTGTTGATGCTACTGTTCATACAAACATGAAGAAAATATTGTTATACAAACTTTAACTTTGCCTTGCATTGTTGTTCATGAGATATATCTCATTTGTATACCCCGCAATCATTAAAAATACCGATTATTATTGATAATTTTTAATTTTCCGAAATTTAGTGTAGATGGTGACCTTCCCCTTGCTTTGAAGATGAAGTGATTAAAATTTCATAAAGATCGGAATAAATCTGTAGATTTGTATAAGAAACGAACACACAAACCAACCCAGAAACCCCACTAACAAACATTCTTCTTTATATACAGGGTGTTTCAAAATTACACCACCAAACATGGCAAAACGTTAGAGGGGATCAATGTGAACATCTTTTGTTAATAACGTTTTATTCTAAAATGACTGTGCAGTCAGCTACAGTACAAAGATTCCACTGTTTCATCCTGCTTATTCAGAGTCCCATTAGCAAAAATACAGTATTGCTTAATGTTTTGAATAGCATTAATTTACCCACCACAGAATAATGGTTCATTCCTTTAAATCCATACAGTAGTATGCAATTAGACACATGGTTAGTATAGAAAGCAATTGTGAAGTTTAGTTGTCAATTGGAACCATTGCAAGCACAGCATGCATACGTACTCAAATGAAGAATCGGCTGACATGCATTTCGTGTATGAAGCAGCCAATGGGAATGGGAGAGCTGCAGTTAGGCTGTACCAGGAAAGATACCCCACCAGACGTGTGACTCACTATCAGACATTCGCGAATCTGCATCGTCGACTTCGTGAAACAGGATCTTTCTCCAGGAACATGGGCAACGCAGGACGACCACGTAACAGGAACGGAGCGCTACAGGACGAGATTCTGCAACAATTTGCTGATAACTCAATAACAAGTGCACGTGCAGTAGCGCAACGTTGTGGGTGTGAACCACACTTATGTTTGGAGAGTTGTACACGAGAATTTGCTGTATCCATTCCACTGGCAGAAGGTCCAACATTGAAGATAACTGGCTACCCTCTTCGTGAAGCATTTACAACATGGTATTTAGCACAAAATCACACGGACCCTACATTCACATCACGTATATTATTCAGAGATGAAGCCATGTTTACAAGAGAGGGAATGTTTAATTCACACAATGCACACCTGTGGGCCCATGAGAATCCACACGCACGTTTTCTCCGTGCATATCAACAGCGCTACAGTATTAACGTTTGGTGTGGAATTGTGCATGAATAATTGATTGGCCCATACATGATGCCCACTTCCCTAACTGCTTCTTCAACATGTTTTACCAGAACTCTTGGAAGACATACCACTGAGAGTTCACCGAGACATGTGGTACCAGCATGATGGGGCACCACCCCATTTCTCCCGGGAAGTACGTTACAACCTTGATGCAAGATTTCCAAACAAATGGATCGGTCGTGGAGGTCCTATTAACTGGCCACCCAGGTCACCTGACCTCACATGTCTGGACTACTTTTTCTGGGGACATATGAAAAGTGTGGTGTATGAAACTCCTGCTGAGTCACAGGAAGATTTTCTGGCATGTGTGGTGGCTGCTGCAGCGATGGTAAACGAGATGCCTGCAGTGTTTTAGCGCATCGACCGTTCCATGTTACGACGATGTGAGACGTGCATTGAAACAGGTGGTCGATATTTCGAGCACATTTTGTAGTAATAAGACATTACTGATTTGTTTAATTAATGTTCTTTGTAATGATGCGAATAAACGTGTTAAAGGTTAACACTGTTTCCGTTCATGTTAATTAATTGAATCCACGTACTGCATTTGACTGCAGAATCATTTTAGAATAAAACGTTATTAACAAAAGATGTTCTAATTGATCCCCTCTAACGTTTTGCCAAGTTTGGTGGTGTAATTTTGAAACACCCTGTATATACTAGCATAGCACCCGGCGTTACTGTTTTAGGCAAGTAGAACAATCTCGAGAAATTAAATAATAAGTCAAAGTTTTCAGTAATTCTACAATTTCCTGCTGTAGAGAAAGCTCCCGCTGTTCAATTGTTTCCAATGCCCAGATAATTTTCTATCTTCTCTGACCAATAGTCATTCATTTCATCGTTGGCATTTCTTTACATAAAGAAGCAATGTGCATATCTCGAACGATTCTTGAACTCGATAATAGATTGTTGGTTTGAAGAGTCGTGTTATTGTATCGTTTGCTATCGGTTACATTTCCTGAGACTGAATACATCATTTTATACCCAACCCACCGAAAGAGGAGGGCAAACTGCGGTCGAATCCGCAAGGTTCACCACTGTCCAAGGACTCAAAATACACAAATCGCCTTAACATTTGTTAGAGAGTTCAAGGGAGACACGTGTATCTTTTTGGCTCCTCTAAAGAGACTGCCATATATATATTTTTCCTACTATATATACTCATTTCCTGCTCATTGTTAATAATTCTTGAAACGAATATTCTATTGCCAATCAACCAAACATTCTATCATTTCATCATCTTGAAAATACGGTTACAGCATCACCATATCGGTTTTCATGGCAACACTATTTCCCCAGGGTTGATGAGGAAATATATGGCAACAATAACTTCTAAGAAACAACTCTCTTCTTGGGTGGAAGTGAATATACATGAACGTTTGTGCCTGTGTGCTCTGGAAGGCCAAAAGTTTGAATGGGATTATTCTTTACTTTTAATCTATCGTTGCAATTGCAATCTGTCCCCACTGTCTTAATGCAAAACTTGGGCATTCATCACTTTGTGTGATCTAGAAGTCGCCTTTACTTCTATTGACACGCTAACCATCTGATCAGTTGCAGCAGTGTGCTGGCGAAACCAATACAGCACGGAGTGAAGGACGGCTTCCTAGTTGTCTTTACACTCTTTGTCAATAGGCTGCTAATTCTCGATTATCTCCAGTAAGTGCTCATTTTTAAAGATTTTCAAGAAAATGTTAAGTTCTAATAACTATCAATTCTAAGAAAAGCCCGAACAGCAGGAAGTCTATGCATTGTTACAAATTGAACCTTATTTATAAGCACAAACTTTGTCTTGCATTGTTGGTCATGAGATACATATTTTTATATCAGAATGCTCTTAACAAATTTCTCAAGGGTACATATTTTTGCCATCTTAACTATTGTTAACCAGACTGTAAGCAGCAATCATGCAGTAATAAAGAAAGAAAAAATGAGATAATCTAATGCAATTTTTTTTAAAGAATGATCTTAAAATTTTTAATCAGAATATGGATTAGCCACCCTTAATTCATCCGTTCTTTGGGGAACTCGTTGTACACGCACCTATCATTCCTTGGAGGTTTCCCTTCCCCTTGAAGTTGAAGCTGCATACCCTGCTGCTGATTACGAAGCTCTCTTTCCTCCGAAGTATTACCTTGCCCTTAACGTTGAAGCTTGCATACGCTTCTACAGCAGACGAAGCTCTTTTTCCTTCGAAGCTTCCCATGCCCTTGACGTAGAAGCTTCCATACGCTTCTGCTGTAGACGAAGTTCCCGTTGTTAAGCCGTAAATATTTGCTGAGAGCTGGTAAGTGGCGCTTACAACTGAATGTTAACAAGTGTAAAGCCATGTTCAACACATGCAAACGCAAAAACCCTCCAAGGCCCCTCATCCTACATGGTAGGAAGCTTGAGTGGGTTAAAAATTATAAGTACCTCGGAGTTGTGATTGATTCCAAGCTCAAATGGAACGACCATGTCCAATATTCGCTTAACAAGGCTAAGAAAGCGAAGTTTAGTCTCATCCCGCTACTGGGGCAAAACAGCGCTCTCAGAGTGGACAGCAAACTCTTGTTATACAAGGTAGTGATTCGTGCATTCTACTTTACGGTATGCCTGTTTGGGCTTCCATTTGCAAATCAAGATGGAAAGATCTTCAGACCTTCCAAAATGTTATCCTCCGGTCCATTGCTCAACTTGACAGAATAGTTGCCAACAATCTCTCTATCTATGAAGATCTGGGGATGACCCACATTGGTTCCTATGTTCAAACCCTTCTCAGGAACATGCTGCCCAAGAAATAACATCATGAAAATACCCTGGTTGCTGGTATCCTGGATCACTCACTCACAATCAGGGCTTCCCTCAGGTTTCGAAGATCCCGTCATATCTTGGATGTCAATTTCGAGGCCGAGTTCCCCAACTACTGGATCTGCTAGATCCTAGTTTTCCGGATTCGCTATTCGTCAATCCACAATCCGATTCTCGTCCCTACCATGAAGGGGGACTCTTCTCTGGATGTCTTAAGAGGTTCATCTGGCTTCTTTCCTACTTCAGTGTATCTCATTTGATTTACTTTTTTGGGCGAGCGTGTAAAGTGAGCTAAAGGCTCCTGGACTACTCGTACAACTTTTTTCACTGCACTGGTCGACTGTCGTCTGTCAATTGTCTTATGTGTGTCTTTGAAAAAGCCGGGAATAAACGGCGAAACTAGTCGGAAACGCTGTTCTCCCTTTCTTGTATTGTACAGTCTCTACCAATTTTATCAATCTATTTATATTATTTTTATATTTTCATAATAAACCGTCCCATCTATTTATCGTTAAAGATATTTATAGTGCTAATCAGTGTTGCTGACATGTTTTCATTTTCATTTATTAAAATGTTGACAGCAATCTAACCATGTATTGTAAAGCGTCCATTAATGCCATGAAAAATACAATACTATGACCTATTCATTATTCGACTTATTTTTATATTCGCGGCAAAAGACCATGTAGTGGAACGTCAAGTTATTCTGAATGTAAGAATAATTCCCGTAATAAGAAACAAGAATGATTTTACCGCCAAAGCGGATAAAGGGAGCACATTTTCTATTTATAGCATCGTACATGGATATATAGAATTAACCAACATTTTAAAACACTTGAGAGTAAATAAATAAATATGAAAACTAAATTGTAAATTACTATTTAAATAGGCTAACGTATAGAGAGAATTTAAAAGAATAAACTTGAAGAATGAAAGGTAAATGGAGAGTGAAGTTATTCCTCATACACTTAAAAAAATTAAAGTTCTTTAATTTGTAAGAATTCTCACATAATGTTAAACGAAGTGAGCCTCAATTGCTGAAGCGTTATGTGTAAGCATCTATTAGATTTTCATATTAAATTACTAAACTCTTATTGAAGCAAGCGATTAACTACTAATAAATTAATTAGTAATGAGTTTTAAATACCATTAAGCCTAAGAGTACTATAATCTTGACTCAAATAAGCTATGGATAACAAAAGATCTAATAACGCGTAAGGAGTTGGTTGATATATTACACGCCATATCATAGCATTAAAAGTTCTATAAATTCTGTATTGTACCATTAGGGAACGTGCTACAAAACCAATTGCCACTATCATTATTTAATCGTGATAGTCACTCATTACATGTTGTTACGAGTCGTTTGATATATTACATGCCATATCTTAGAATTGAAAGTTCCAATGGTTTCATAGGGCACCATTAGGGCACGTGCTACTAAAGTGTTAACCATTATCATTATTTTCTCGTGATAGTCACTCATGGCACGTTGTTACGAGTCGTTTGATATATTACATGCCATATCTTAGCATTTAAAGTTTCAATGGTACCATATGGTTTCATAGGGCACCATTAGGGCATTTGCTACTAAACCAAAAACAATTATCATTACTTTCTCATGATATTCACACATTACATGTTGTTACGAGTCGTTTGATATATTACATGCCATATCTTAGCATTGAAAGTTCCAATGGTTTCATAGGGCACCTTTAGGGCACGTGCTACTAAACCAATACCAATTATCATTATTTTCTCATGATATTCACTCATTACATGTTGTTACGAGTCGTTTGATATATTACATGCCATGTGTTAGAATTGAAACTTCCAATGGTACCATATCATGCCATGGGGCACCATTAGGGCACGTGCTGCTAAACTGTTAACCATTATCATTATTTTCTCGTGATAGTCACTCATGGCACGTTGTTACGAGTCGTTTGATATTATACATGCCATATCTTAGCATTGAAAGTTCCAAGGTTACCATATGGTATCATAGGGCACCATTAGGGCACGTGCTACTAAACCAATAACCATTATCATTATTTTCTCGTGATATTCAGTCATGGCACCTTGTTACGAGTCGTTTGATATATTACCTGCCATATCTTAGCATTGAAAGTTCCAATGGTTTCATAGGGCACCATTAGGGCACGTGCTACTAAACCAATAACTATTATCATTATTTTCTCATGATATTCACTCATTACATGTTGTTACGAGTCGTTTGATATATTACATGCCATATCTTAGCATTGAAAGTTGCAATGGTTTCATAGGGCACCATTAGGGCACGTGCTACTAAACTGTTA